>MASP02000367.1:0-57457 GCA_001693025.2 Colletotrichum lindemuthianum
AAACTAGCCTAGTACTAGTATAGCTTATACTAGACTAGACTAGACTAATTTCCAACCCTGCCGACAGGTTAGGGCGTCAATCTTGCGTCCAGCTTCGATGCAAGCGCGGGCGCGCAGGCATTTCTTGCACCGTGCTGTGCAGCGCAATCCAGGCCTACAAGTATAGAAAGTGTTCTGGTAGGCTGCAGCGTGATAGGTCGGCCCACTGGCTCGCGGCGTAGCGCGAATGTGAACAGGGTAACTATCCGTACTCGCTACCTACTTAGTTAAGGTCTCCGGTACTTCGTTCGAACGCGTGTAGGCAGTGAAGAATGACTTGGATCCGGAGTATTGCTCTGGCGCTCCATTCTGTTGCAGACAGGCGTGCCAGGTAGTTATACGACATGTTGAACCTGCGCGAAGGCAGCAGAAGGAAGTATTGTGTGCAGTGCGGTACGCTACGGATACTGACGCGGATATTTGGAACCACTGAAATGCCTTACCCTGAGACCTCAATGAGTTGCTGGCACGACGAGGTTATTGCTGAGTGGAGAGTGGCACAAGTCAACCAATCGTGTATCCAGAAAGAGGGACCCACTCTCCTCTTTCGACACCGCACCGCCTTGCTGACTGAAAAACTGCATGCGCCTGAGGCTCATGTTCTGTGCCAATGAGTGGTCGTGGTCTCGCCGTCAGCGAGACGGTATTCGGACTTGAGTTCTACTTCACCGAGAAAAGAGCTTTGATAGGAGGTCAGATCATGGGGACTCATCTTTTCGTGGAGAAGTCAGTTCCTGGAAATAAGCAAGACGTACGAATAAGAGAGCTTCCAGTCCCCAACAGCCTGACAAGCCGGACCGTTGGCAGTGTCCGTGGTTGTTCAAAGTCGCATCGTTCTTCATACAGATGCCTGGTCTACCCGTCCCCTTACTCGCCCGCTCGCTCTACATACATCCACCTGCCCCCCCATTCGTCACAGAGAAGCTATAGCTGTACCTTGGATGAAGGAGGCCCTTAGGTTTTGTTTCTCCTGATAGTATGCTTCGCTAAAAAAGGTTAAACAGGGCTGGGTATAATGTGCAGCTAGTGAGACACGGACACGCGTTGAGGCGATGGCAGTGTTTAAATCAATGTAGAGAAGCTGCATGGAGCACCTGATGTTTGATATAACATTGCTCGCGGTGAGGAAAGTGCCATCGAGTCGGGGATCAGTAAGAGAGAGGGAGGGAGTCAAGTAGAACCCCCTGGAACTTCGAGGTCGTGGAAAGAAAGAAATGTATGGATACCTACAAGTACCTAGGTCCTAGGTAGCTTACCTAGGTAGGTAGCGCAGAGTCCCCTGAATGTCTACACATAGTGCTAAGCACTCGCACTGTATGACACATCCCAGCTGCCTCCCATATCCCTGCCCACCACCAAACCCTCAACCCACGACACCCCCCATGGCGACTTTGAGGTCTCCGTACGGAGTATGGATACCATGCGCATTCGCGCAGTCGGTGGACCAAAGTGACAGGATGAATATGACGTTCGAGTGCACAGTACTATGTACCTGGGTCCAGCCGGCTTCAAAGTCCATGGACATGGGCGTGGAGGTCGAAGTGGACCGCCACTTCCCCCCGCCTTTCGATTTCCCTTAAACTGAGGTATCTATCTCTCTTGTCAGGTCGCGGCTGCCGCCCGTGCTACCACCTCGCTATCCTCTTTTCACTACTCCGCAGATTTCCAGATATCGAGCATCGAGTTTCCCCAGCTGCCACTTGTTGCTTTTTGTTTTTGTTTTTCCCACTCGGCCTTCTATCAAGCCAAGCAGGGGACACCAAGATTTATTCTACCGTATTTCTCCCGCCCCTCCAGTTCAGTCAGTCACGGACGAACCCTTGTCTCCTCGAGTCACCTATCGAGGACCTGGTGTGGAGTCCTCTCGTTGCTGTCGACTTCTCTCGTAAGGTTCCTACTACGTAGTTCAGGAGATAGGTAGCCTGACAGCCAGCACTGAACTTCGGCTTCGTCAAGCCAATTCTTCGACACCTCCGACCCTGGGCGAACGAAGTCCTTAACGCGAGGTATACAGGTACCTCCCCAACTCGCCTTGCTACACACTACCTAGGTACCTCGCACACCCTCTCCCCGTCCCTTCCCCCCAAACGCCGTACCAGTCCGTACCCGGCTTCCATGCTCCTCGAGTCGCGGTATATTTTCCCATTTCTCTCGCCCCTTCAAGACCCCCTCCCACCTCCTGGCGGACATCCACGTTCGAACCCGCAGAAATGCATCGGAGGGGGCCAGAGGCAGAGGACGTCTGAGGGTTTATGAGTGAGTGAGGTGGGAAAAAGTGCCACATACTCGGTTGGCTCAAACCCGCAAAGGCACCCAGCCCATCCTCGGTTCAATTCCTTACTCGTTGTCTTTGGGTCGAATCCATTCATCCACACACATCCTTTCTTATCCTATGCTACCCGCTCCATTGCTCACTCTTACCTTGCCTGCACAGTGGGGGAAAAAACAGCCACCCCCCCAAGAAAAAACCCGTACGAGCTGCTACTCACACAATCATCGCCGCCACCACGGTCAACACGAACACCAACGGCGACAACAATAATAATAACGCGACCTTACTATCCAGAAGGTCCACGCACCGCCTGTCAAAACAATAATAGTCTACCCGACCACTGCCAGCCTAAATAAATTTTGTCCGTCCATAGCCGCTACAACCACAAGCGCATGTCAGGCACGACGGCACCTAAAAGTCAAACAAAGCAAATGAAAAATTAAACCAGCAAATTCCTCGCTTCTGTTGGTTGCAGACAGTGCAAGGAAACATCGTAAGGCGAGACAGAGGGAACAGGCCCGGGGCAAAAAATACCAGGCAACACTAACTCGCTAGCCACTGCTGCGTACCCGCTGCACTATCAGCTACGGTATCGGCTACCTCAACCAATCAACCCATATCTACCTCACCTACCACCTGCTATTACCAGGTACTTACCTTGCCTGCGACCTACCTTGCCTTGGTACGGTAGTCCCCAGCACACACACGGTCGTTCTCACGAACCTGAACCCTCCTTACCATATCATTACCCTTTCCTTCGGTTTCCTTACCACTACCACCACACCATCCTAACGCCTGCCCGGTCGACCTTACCTCCCCTCTCTCTCATACCACGCACCTCCTCACGTCGCCTTCCTTGTCCGGGCTTTCTTCGCCTTACTTCTCTCGTCCTTCCCACCTGCCACCATTCTCTATCCATTCGCGCAAGGCACCACCTTCCACGTCCGCAACCGCCGCACTGCACTGCACCGCACCAGACCAGAATAAGACCAGACTCGATACAGGCTACGTCCCGTCCCGACCTGGTTTTCTTCTGCGACAGCATTCAAGCTACACACAACAGCTGCCCTTGCCTCCAGATCAAGTATAGATCCATCGGCACCACGCTCAAAGCAGCATCTCCACCGTTTTTTTTCCCTCCCGTGCCCTTTCCTACTTCGTGATACCTTCCTCGGTATTCGACCTCGATCACAATGGCCGACATCACCGATCAACACGAGCAGACCTCGCCTACCGACCTCGAGGAGTCGCACTCTGTCGGCAATGGCAACGCTGCCGAGAACAGAGGCGTAAAGCGCGCGCGTCCCAGCGCCGCCGACGACGACGACGACGATGACGAAAAGGGCGGCCGTGAGCGTCGCAAAATTGAGATCAAGTTTATCAGTGACAAGTCTCGTCGCCACATCACCTTCTCCAAGCGCAAAGCCGGTATCATGAAGAAGGTAACGACATTGCCCTCACCCTATGGTCGCTGGCGCGCGCTCGCGCCCGCTTCCACGCCTATACCACCCCTCCGTTTGTGCCTTTCATGCAGACACGCTGCCGTCATCAACTCGCATCTTGCCCGTTGCATGCACATCTCCGTCTCCAATGGCCTCCAATGCTGACACCCATCGTCTATAGGCTTACGAGCTCTCCGTCCTCACCGGTACCCAGGTGTTGCTGCTCGTCGTCTCCGAAACTGGCTTGGTTTACACTTTCACAACACCAAAGCTGCAGCCGCTCGTCACCAAGGCTGAGGGCAAGAATTTGATCCAGGTGAGAATAGCCGTCTCCTCTTGACGTTGCTCAAACGACCGTAGTGCTGGGGCTAACACCGGTTTCAAGGCATGCCTGAACGCGCCCGAACCCACACCCGGCGGCGAGAACGGTGTCGATGACAATCAGGTTGACTCTCCCGAAGAGCCTCCTCAGCAGCACCTCCCTCCCCAGGCCCAGCGCCAGGGCATGCCGCAAAATCCTCACATGCCCCCCAACTACGGCATGACTCAGGTGGGCATGGACCCATCGCAGGCACTCGCGTACCAGAACTACGTCCAGCAACAACAACGGGGTGGCGGATACGCGATGCCTCCTCAGTCGGGTCTTCCTCAGCACACCTCGCACCAGTCATGATGGTCGAGATGTTGAGGACCAGCGCATATCTCGTTGACAATTGACAACCTGCGTTTTGGGCTGCTCGCTTATCGGCATCGAGGACAGTCGGCTTCCTCTAATTCAACCCGTGGCTCTGGCGGTTCGGCGTTACGACTGGTGTGACCACATGCTGCTGCCTCATTCCTATACGTTTCTCTTATTTCCCTTATCCAAATTCCCTTCACTTATCATAACTTCGTCTACGGCAGCCAGCATTCCAGCCATTTTCCGCCGTCCGACTCAGTGATCTCGACTCACTAGCCATGGCTTGGAGAGAGTGTACTTCCCCCACGTCGGCTTTGATTTCCCTACGGAACGAGACATAATATTACTTGCGAGGGGAGGTACCTGAAAGACGCACCATCACGCGCAGCATCACCGAGATGGCAAGATGCTGTAGGCGTACGGGCAGAGCTTTATTGCGGCGGTGGTCTCGTTGAACACATAAAACGTGCCAAGAGTGACTTTCAACTTGGCTCCAGAGAAATGTTTGGGAGGACGCGCGCTTCTTCAAGTTTGTATGGCGCCTCTGGCCATGGGTTTCCTCGCCTCTCTTTTGTTGTTTTGCAGGTGAAGGAAGACCAAACGGGTTTGGGAGGAGTGATGGGCAAGGGGTTTTGGTCAAGACGGAAGGGGAAAGCCCCCAAGCATGAGAGCATGATTTCTCACGGCCGAGCAGGCACCCTTTCCGGGGATTGAACTTGATGACTTTCCCCCTCTTTTCTGCTGAAGATGAGCTGGGCCCGGCGACGCGCTTGCTCGGTAAACAACTGTTTTTTGTCCCCTTGGCAATACGTTCGTTCTTGGCAATGGGGAAGACAGACGTCACCGAGGGACTTTTCGTAGGACTCGAATTCTATACCCCTCCCAGGTTCCAGGCAAATGCACAAGAAAAAAACAAGCAAACAAACCGTCGTCCAGCAGTGACGCTTCTTTTTCTACAGAGAGGGGTTGTCCAGACTTTCTGATTTGGGAGTTTCTGAATACGTAATGTGGAGGTTGCGAAAGAGACGAGATGTTGTGACGGTATTGCCGTGTCTCGTTTAGAAGATCAGCAACACTGTCGATGCCATTGTCAATGTTTCCGCAACTCCGTCTGCCTTGCCTGTACAATCAACGGACAGTGCTTCTTCTCATCAAGTTGCGCTCTGTTGAAAGAGGATTTCCCCTCCAGCCCAGGACCCATCACCATCACTACGCCTTCAATCACGTACAGTAGATGACAACTGTAGAAAGAAATCGCAGAGAAAGAGTCGGCTTTCCTGGCAGCTGTCTGACGGGAGTCGTGAAGGGCAATCAACCGCGCGTATTGCCTCAACAGCAGCAGCACACATAGATGCGCCATCCGTTTGCGGAAAAGGGGTTTCCCGTTGTGGAGAGAGGGTGCGTGTGAGAGTGTGTTGTGGTGTTGCGCCGTCACGGTGACATGACAAGTGATTGAACTCAAAAAAGGCTCGATGCGAGACATGCACTCCTTCTCCGCTCCGTACTCGCCATGTACACACGCGCGTACGAGGAGGGGAGATGCCACAGACACACACACATACACACACACCACGACAGTACCATCTCTCTGCGGACTGCCAAGTCTCATGTCACCGTCGATTGGATCAAGTGCAATTTTCTCCCCGGACTTTCCCTATTAATCCACAGGGACGTAACTCGCAAGTAGCCTTAACAACAGCAGCCGCCTCGGGGGTCCGACTGCGGACTTGGCGGGCCAATTGTGGCCGCGTGTTTTCCTCCTTCAATAGGTCCATCTCAATAGGCTTCTTGTTTTCGTCTTGGTGACAGTGAGCGATTCTCCATGAGTACTGGCCGGTGGTGTGCGGCTCCCGACGATGACGGTCGGTGTATAAGCAAGGTGGCTAAGCTATCTTCCTCGAGCTGGAGGATATGGGCACATGTCCGAAGTGTTCCTTGGTGTCCAATCCCTGCTTCTCGTCTTTACTTGTCGGACGTCTATGTTGCCCGTCTCCGTTGTGCCCTTGGAGGCTGGCGACTGATTTCATCAATTCCATACTGCTGAGGCGGGATGCAAGGGCCGATCTCGAATGCTGCTTTAGGCCGTCTGGTGAAATGTGATTCGGTGAACAAATGGGTGGACCGCACGCCGCCCGTCAGCCCCAGCCGACGCGACCGCCTGTCAGTTGTCTCCAGAGTGGATCCTTTCCTTCCTCGGCGGCTGGCAGCATGTATCCACCTTGTCGTGTACCTGTCGTGTTCCTGACAGCGAAGCGCGCCTCTGTAGCGCCTTTGATGCTCACTCAACTTACCTGACTCCTCAACTGATAGGCGTAACCAGTTCAGCGTAGCGTCGAGAATCCATTCGCCAGCGAAGTCGACACACTGGAGAGGGGGGGGAAAGCCTAGGCGACGCATCACATGAGTTGGTGAACGTTGTTTCGTTTCATTCCTCTCCAATCTCGCTCGCGCGTTTCTCAAGCGGGGTAAGCAACGCATTTTGTTTTTTTATGATTTCCGCGAAGCTCACGTTTGTCTCGTCTTGTGGTGGGGAAAAAAGGGTCTGTCCGGCTGAGACCTATCTCGATCGGGACTTGATGCAGGGACAGCTTATTGCCTTTTCTGGTCTGGTCAGCTCCGCGACGCCATCTGCGTGACTGGACGGCGTTTGATGGCGCAGCATCGCGACGTACGATCGCCACAGAACGCCACGGCGCCAAAGACGAAGGGAACATTCATGGCTCAGCCGAGAAAGCCTCGCTCTGCCACAGATTACGGTGTAAACGACCTCCCGACATCAAGCGTCATGGGCGGTTCGGGGCACACTAGCAACGCGGCTCCATGGCTCGAACCCGGAGACGCCAGGATGTGCCATATGGTGATCGACTTTTGAGTTGCCGTGCTCGCACGCAATTCGCCTTGGAAAAGTGTATCTTGCCGAATTCGAGGGACCTTGCTGTGTGATAAAAAACAAAACCCGTCCCCTGGGTCTCTGTACATGGACCTCACGCCTGTTCACGAGCTGGCAAACAACAGTTCGTCATGGCCCTTCAATTTGTGCGCTTTACCGTCCAACACGTCTCCGAATGACTCTGGTCCAGTAGAAATCGTCGGTTCGGCCAAGTGGTACAATGCTGCCTCGGAGGCCGTAGGACTCTGCGTATCATGCGGTGCCAATAATTCAGATGGTTGTGTGACATGTTGGCGTCCGCGCGTTGCTGGCCCGGCTCGTCGGGTGAGCTTCTCGTCGGACTCTTCCCGCCGACTCCGGTACGTTTGCCAGCGTCTTTGTGTCCCGGACGTTCGCCAACTCTCAGTGTCCAAACGTCCCAAGACGACGCCGCCGCCGCGGCATTCGGCCAGGGCTTCCTGATCCGTTCCACACAGGTCCGATATCCGTCGATGGAAGCAAAGTACCACACAGTGCCGACAGAAGATCTGTAATTTTGCGGGTACTTCTCGTAATTTGCGAGTCTTACGAGAAGTGTCCGCGTCGAAGTTGAGTAACCTGTCATCGACATCAGACCATTTGGCTCCTTGACCTCGTTGATGATGCCCTTCGACCTTTATCCTGCCGGAGAGTCCGCTCCCTCCATCTGCCAGCCAAGCGACGACCCAACCGACGACTTTGTCTGGCGCTGACAGGAGCTGGTCAAACTTGACCACAGAGAGTGAGACCGGCCTATATTACAGCGTGAACTCTGGCGATGCCTTCAAATTACACAAGCTCTACTCTCGTAGCCTTTTTTGTTTTGCTACAACTCAAGTCAGTGATGAGAACCCAAAGCCTAATGGCCACCGTTACTACACCACTGCCGTCATTAGAAAAGGGGGTTTCTCCACACGTTCCCCGTTTAGTTTTCATGTCTCGTCCTCACCTAAATCATGGGCATATATGCAGCTAGCTACGAGCACTGCTCGATTGACAGCTAGCATACCTATGGACAGTAAAGCTTCTTGAAGTTGTCTCGACCAACTCTTTAGATGAAACGAGTAGAAACAAGCTCGGGAGTTCCAGGGGTGTGGAGTCCGAACTTGTCTTCCTGCAACTGTATTTACCAATACGGGAGGCAGGGCTGCTGGCATGTGCCTCGGGTGACGTCGTCGTCAAGTCCGACGACTTAGACTGTCGGGAGTCGTGGAAGGGAAATGCTTGCTTGGCGTCCACCCTGACGCATCCGTACTCGTATCGTCAGCATGTGAAATGACAAAGAGGCAATGCTTTTATCGACGCTTCCGAGTAATGAGTTGAGCCTCTCGAAGCCAACGGCACCAGACAGTAAGGAAGGGTCTTCGTTTCATGTCATCGTCGTCTGTAAGGCTGCCTGTCGTTGGCATGAAGACGATTGTTGCGCCATCCGTGATGTAACAGATGATGAACCTCGAAAGATATTGAGCAGAACGGCAGCCAGGCACGCCACGCAGGGAAAACACCTATTGGCCAAGGTGATGCCATATGCATTCGGCAGAAGAAATAGATGGGGCGCGAGGGAGGGCCGGCAGCGATGCGATGCAAAGGAAACTAAAGTAAACAAAGCAGCCCGGTTAGGTAAGGTAGGTTGCCGGGCATACTTGGGTACTCGGCCCGGTTTGTGGCCGATGGTTGGTTAGGTACCTAGGCACCTACCTAGGTCACCATGTACTATTACGGTCAGGTGAGATGCCTAGCTGAGGGGTTTTGAGAAGGTTTCTGCACGGGCCAGGTCAGAATCTGCTGCCACTTTGTATCTTGGACACCTGTCGCTACCACACTAGGAAGCTCGTTACTAGCAAACAGTCTGCTGGCAGACAACTCGTGATTAGCCGCCGCATCACATACAGTAAGGGCTCTCGCAGCCTCCAAATTCGCGGCCTCAGTACGCGGAAACCAGTCAAAAGAGGTCCGTGGCTCGGTCACGATAGCCCCATAACCAAAACGAACTGGAATCAAACAGACAAAAAAGGACGACAAGCCATGGGAGAAAATTATATTGAACGTGTGAAGTGAAAATGTCCAGACTTGTCCTTGCCCACACCGCGGTTCAACACATGGTGGACGGAAAAGCCGTGTCCAAAGCTCTCGTGCCGCGTGTCGCATGACAAAACGACGCCCATGCATAGGCGCATGAACATCGCCAATGCCTGTGGCCGGTCTCCCGTGGAGCAAGCACCACGGTGAAAAACAGCCTTTGGTCGCCTTGACGACCAGAGGTGGGCGACGGGCAATCAGTGCTCGCCCATGGTGGCAAAACGGCCAACAGCGAGACTGCCCAAGAAGACGCCGCCAAGAACAGACAACAGGTATCCGACGTTCATGGTCATGACGGCCAGCATGCTGAAAGTCGGTTAGTCTTTCTGTCACTCGTAACAGTTTGTAGACGTGAACACTCACAGGAGGTATCCGACACCAGCAATGGAAGTATCGATGAGGGCGCGGATGGGGTCGACCGACAGCCTCCATGGTCGCCACATGCCATGCTGCTTCTGCACAACTGTGACGTTCTCCTCAACACCATTCTCGGAAAGTACCATGTTCTTCGCCATGGTTTCCGAAGACATTTGGCCAGCCATGCCGAGCTTCCCGTTGACTCTGACGTAACGACGCTTGAAGTCCTTGTCCAACCACCGCTTCTCCTGGACTGACTTGAGCGCCAACATGCTGCGCAGGCCGAAAGCCAGGAAGATGAGGAAAATGCAAGTGGCAGCGTAGGTACCGACGTTGTTGGGGGTCCAGTTCTCGGTGTAGAGAGGCGTTCGCATGTTGGTCTGGAAGATGGTCATCATCATCATACTCGTGCTCCCGCCTGACCCGTGGGCGCTGTTCATCGAGCCGGATCCCATATCCATTCCGGGCATGGACTCGGAAGAAGTCGTAGTACCGGCCGCCCCGTGGTCGTCCCCCCCGTGCCTTGCCATCAAAACACCGTCCACGGCGTCAACTTCGCTATCGTCGCTGCGGGGTAGGTTCGGCTTGTCAAGTCGGAGCGTATGGCAATGGGGAAATGACTGAGAAGCTCGCTAGAAACCAGGATCCAGTCCCAGTCGCAAATCAGTTTGAGAAGTCCAACGAAAGGAGGGTGTAGAGAGCGTGAGCGTCGTAGCGCGCAGCAAAAGTCGTGATATCGCGCAAACGCGAGTGAGTGGCATAGGCGGCAGGAAGAGTAATATAGACTGTTGGTGAGAAGGTTTGCGAAGGATCTTCAGACGCTTAGAGCAAGGAGGGCGTTACGAGTAGGATCCCGCGACGACGGCGACGAAACAGGAGCATGAGTTACGTGTTGTAGGATGGCAGACAAGAGAAGGCTTGCATTGATGGCAAGTCTCTTGGCTCGTGCCAAGTTGTAGACGACGGGCGCTGGTGACTCCTTGTCGCTGCTGGGAAACACTGAGGGACTCGCCGCGTCCTACCCAGTCAAAGTCTCGCTGGTCCTGGGTGACTGTCCTGCTCCAATCTGGCTACCGCACGAGTAGTGTGTGTCTTGCGAAACATTGTTAAGGCACAAGGAAAGAGGTGGTATCACAGCCGCAGGGACTGGCCTTCCTAGGTAGTCGGTCGACACGTAGTCGCAGGAACGCTATGTATAACTATAGGTAGTATGTACCCAGCTTTTCGTGCAGGCGTGGCAAAGGTTGAGGTAGCGCCAAGCAGGGACGGTGGACCGCCAACCTCGGATTTTGTCTTCTCATTGGCTGTCCACACGTTTTGGCTTCCTGCAGCCCAGAAGTACCGACTCCAAGCCGCTCTAACAATTTCGGCCGCCAGTTACCTCTTTTTACGCCACAGAGGCAGCACGACACCTGCGCTACGACACTCATGTCTGTCAACCAATTGCCCGTCCGCTCTTTCACCTTGCGCCTAAGCAATGCCCGCATGGTCATTCTCCGGACCAAACCTCCAACATACTTCGAACGAATCTCGAGACGAAAAAGCAAGCGTGGCAAGCGTGTCGTTGAGCTGATAGTGACACGTGGTTGCTGCCCAGCCTTCTTGCTATTTTCCGTTTACGCATTGAATACCAGTTTGCCGCCTCATTTAGCACAAATTACTCTGGAACGAAGCTCATGGCGCTCTCTGCAACAGGTGTCCATACATGCTTCGTTGAGTCGGACTAGTACAGCGCAACCCAGCACCTGTTCATGCTGCACGAGCCAGCAACCCGTGGCATGAGACTTGATTTTGCCCCTTGAGCGGTGCAGTCGCCCTCATCCCCCGGTGTGAAGGGTTTGCCAAGCTGCCTTCTCCAGTCAAAGCACCCTTATGCTTATTCGAAACAAGCTCTACCGACTGCGGCTCCTGCGGCTTGAGGGGCACTTTGTCTGTCTCATGTGCCGTTAACTGAGCCCCGAACTTGAGATATTGAGGTGCAATCGTCCGAAGCTGCCGAGAGCCTTCCCTATTTCTGAACGTTCCGTTGGACCCTTTGAACCCCAGAAAAGCAGCTGGCCTCGCCAATCTGATGTCGACCGGCCAATCGCATCCGTCCTTCGGCATTAGAAACCATCGCTGCTCGATCAAACGTGGTCGCTTCCTTCCCCTACATCACTATCGCCCCACTCGTCGCGTGTTCCCCTGGTAGGCGTTCTGCTCAACATCTGGTATCTTGGCATAGGCTGATGGCTTCGGGCGATGTTCTTGGGCTGGCCGGCGAGCACGGCCATGAGGGTTGAAAGCCCTTTACATTCCGAGCCAAGAGTTCCATTGTCGACCGTCTCGTGATCACTTGAAATAGTTCCCCGACAGCTAAACGGCACGCTACTGCGGCTCGACAGACGGCGGCAGAACCCCAAGCCTTGATTTCGGATTCCTGAACGTACACGAGTCCAGCCAGCCAATGAAGTCGCTGTCTTCGTGGCCGTCACCTATCGCGGGCATGAAGTTTTCCCTCCAAAACCCCAACATCAGAAAACTCTCCAAGATGTTAGAGCCTGGACAAGGGTTGTATTTCGTTGTATCAGAGGGCGCGTGCCAGAAGTGGAGGACTGAACCTAAGCTTGTGTCGTCAACTAAGGACCGTGAATATACCCTGCTGGGTTGCCACACTTCCCAAGCTTGGCCACGACGTCTTCGACGGTAGACTCGGGTCAAGTCGCGAAGGTCGGCCTGTTAGTCCGACGCAGCAACCTGCCAGCCGGGGTCTTTGGAGGCGCACGCCTGCTTTTCCATCCTCGCCAATAGACGGATACTGAAGATGAGGCCGCCGGCCGTGATGCTTCATGATATGAGGTAGCCCTGTTGTATCAGCTCTATAAGCGGTAGCGTGTGGATCACACTGAAATCGCCCGCTGTGTGACCAACAGTTCTCTACGACGGCCAGGGGCCCACCTCCGCCCCGGCCTGACCTTCCCGGCCGAGTAGTTCGAGTTTGAATCGACTTCACACGTAACGACTGTTTCCATGGTAGGGGTTTGAAACGTGGAAATAACGGGATCGAATCAAGCCGAGATTTGCTGCGAGGGCCGGGATGTGGAGGTCGCTACTGCGTTGAAAGATGGAGACCATCCATAATTGCAGGGTTGTGCCCAAGCACATACTCTCTCGTCACCTTGTCAACGTCCCATGTGGCGATGGGCGTCGCGACGATGTCAGAACGATCCGAAGGGGAAAGGAACAACAACCCGACATGTGGAAGGAACGAGAACGACGTCTCCCCCAGCACAAAGCGCCGAGTACCGAGGCGACTCTTGTTAACTGCTGAGGTCTAACAAAACCTTGCCGCCGCGCCAGAGCGCTACGCTGTCGTCCTGAAAGGTGAACAAGCCAAGTTCTTGCGTTTCCAGCTCTGATGGGAAGGCGGTTGTCTCCATCGGGCATGGAGAATGATCTGCACCAAGCCGCACCGCCCGTCCACGGGAGTTGCGTGGCCGAAAGGCGATGGGTGGTAGCAAGCGGGGACGCGGCTTGTCTGCTCTCCAATCTGCACCCAACCTAAATCGTGGGGCCGGGATCAAGGGGCGGGTAACGCAGGCGCCCGAGTCTATTCTGACGACTAGCAACGGATGCCCTTGCAGCTCGTCAGTTACCAAGCGACACGGCGACAGGAATAAGGCCTTCAGTCCTGTCCAAGATCAGGGAGCAGGTTTCTGATATCTGGTCCGCTGACGCTTTTGCCTGGACGGCAAGTGTCCTAGGTGGCCCTGAAAGACCACTTCGCGCCGGGAGTCGGGAGCCTGGAAGCCGGTATGACCGGCACGGCAGGGATCAATCTCAGCGGCATTGGAGTAAGAGTCGCACCGACCAGGGTCGACCAAGTTTCTCTCGCAGCTCAAGCCCGGCCCAGAGAGGCAAGATAAAATATATGGTCGTTCCCTCGCCAGATGTTTGTCGCTCAAGCATAGACCAGCGGTTTGTCGCCCTCGGCTTCATGTGCCAAATGTCGCGGTATGAAATGCGCGAGCGCGCGCACTTACGACTGGAGAGACCTTATTGCGCGCGGCAAACCTGGCACGCCACGCAGTCAGTAATCGTTCAATAGAAGTCGACGCACCATTCATATGCTCTTTCGACAACTTATTGGATGCAAGTCCCCGACAGATCGAAAACCCGCGGCCAATGAGATCATGGAGGCGAGGTAGCACGCACGGCAATGTCAGCCCGAGTACAATGTCTTCCACGAATCGGCCTCGATCCACGAAGCCCTGGTTTCCACCACGGATGATCCATTCTCTGTCCACTTGCGGGAATTAGGTATGCTGTCGATTACGAAGCACCCGTCGGCTCAATGGCATGCCAGTCTCCAGAGCTGTCCGTGTCATCGAATCCGCGATGAGGTCGCGTCTCTGATGGTCGGGCGAGGAAACAGATATGGGCAGTCGAGACCTGAAGAGGTCAGTCTGGGAAGAGATAAGAGAAGAGACAGTAATGATACCCTCACCGCGTTTCCTCCATTTGGCTCACAAGGATACACCAGAACCACGTTCTCCCGACAGTATGTTTGTCAGCCTCTGAGGGGCCATGATGTGGTTTCGCATCAGTGGTACATTTCCTCCGGCACGATAACGACTAATCGTTCACTCATGTGTTTTGAAAGCCTCGCGACTCGACCCTGTAGATATGATGGTCGGTTCCTGTCATTCTCACCGGGGCAACCCGCTTCGGTGGGCGTAAGATTGGCGGGCAGCAGAGGCGGTGGAGTCAACGTGCTGCATCTACGTGGAATCTCTCCGAGGCCGCATCCGGACTTTCAGCTGCTGTTTTCCTCAGGTCACCGCTAACCTGAACAGGCTCAAACATCAGCATTACAACCAAGCACCCGGGGTAGGCAGCATGGCCGACGTTCGCCTCCCTTGTGGACGATTCCCTCTGCACACCCTCTTCTTAGGTATTCCTCCCATTTCCTCTCTTCCCATGCGTTGGCGGCGCAGCGGTCAAGCTGGCCGAGTGTCTCTCCTAAGCGGACGTGGCAGCCAGGGCTTGTGCCATGCCATGCCTCGCCGAACCCCAAGAACGCGAAGAAGATGAAGAAGAAACATCAAGAAAACCGTTCATCGCTACCGTCCGCCACGGCGCCGGGCTTCTTGGGGCAATCACCAAAAGCGCGAAGAATTCCTAAAACGCCATCAGCAGTACCTACCTTGAGAGTACTCCGCATACCGAATAATGCCCCAGGCAAGGCATCTTGCTTATGGTCGCGTGCATATGCGCGCTGTATGCCAGGCCAGCTGCGCAAGGGATTTGGAGTGCGTCGTCCTCTCCTTGTCTGGTGCTAACTCGGCATTCATTCGCCCTGCATCTCAGTGCTGCACAGTGTAGGACAAAGTACGAAAAGCTGTCGACCTTGATGATCATGATCGAGTCCTTGCCCCCTCTTCCGTCGAATGACTACTGTCAGTCGTGGTGAGTGACACCAAAGCATCCGACAGTGAGGTCTGCAGTAGTTTTTGATCGAAGGACCCGGCGCGTCTGCATCATCGACAGGTTTTGGGCGCCTCATGTCGCCGACCCCTCGTGCAAACAAGGACGTGGCTTTTCTCTAGCCGGCTCACTAGAAAATAATGCCACCATCCCAGAGAAAAGGGGGGGTTTGGGTGGGGTGTGGAGGGCATTGGTGGTGAAAGGCCGGAATCAGATTCTCGTTCCCCCTCTTCTCTGTCATCCGCCCTCTCTACTAGATCGAAAGCCGTCTCGCTCGTTGTCGTTGGTGGGAGGCTAAGTTTCGAGAGAAGATTGCTCGTGGACTGGTTTCAACGCACCCCCCCTCCCTCTCTCCCTCTTTCTCTCTACGTCTTCTGCTGTCCCGCGTGTATGTCTCAGCTCACTTCCAGGCCTTGGCGCAGATTTCCAGCCAACCGTCTCGCCTCCGCCGCCACGCCCCCTTCCCTCCTCGTCCTAGAGTTTTGGCGTTATACCTAGCGCGCAAACAGGTACTCGGGTACTCGGGAGTACTGGGACGCGTTCTTTCGTTCAGCTCCGAGCAGAGGCGAAACTTGTTCCTCGTCCACGTAGCTGTTGCAGGCGAGGAGGAGGAGGGAGGGTCTTGCGGAAACCCGAGGCGAGGCAGGCAGGCAGACTGAGAGGCAACAGGCCGGCAAGGCCCCAAGCTGGCGCAGATAGTCACTTGTCGTGTGTAATCGCTTTCCGAGTATACGCATCCAGAAACCATGGTCAAACTCAACAACCGCCTCGTAGCGTCTGACTGTCAGAGAAGCGTGTGTTCGTCCCATGGCCCCGCACCTAACCTACAAAGTTAGGCGGGCTGGCTTAACGTGATTAAACTTCCAAAATGGAAGGGGCCCGGGGGGATGTTTGGTGGGAGTGGGGGAGGCGCACTGCTCCTGAGCTGCAAAACCTTTGGTCAAGTTGGCTCCGGATCGGGCAACCCCGCGAGCCTGTGAAGGACGACTGTCGACAGTAAACCTCATTACATAGTATGCTCTTGTGCGGAGTTGGGGTGAGGCGAAAAGACGTCGTCGTCGCCAGTGGTCACTAATGCGCGCGCAAACGCTCCGTCGGCGCATAATTTGCTCATCTGGGTTCGACTTCGTCCCATCTCTGCCAGCCACACTTCAACTAGCACAGCAAGGCGCGTCAGGCCGTCGTCGACCTTCGAGCGTTGAACAACCCCAGGGGGGCGAGGAGGCGTTGACTTCGTGCGCAAGGTTGAGTAAGCTTAGCTTAGCTTTGAGGTTGCATATCATCTCATCTCGACACTTGAACTGACTTTCGATCCGTCCTGTCAGACTGGGCACTAAGCTTTTTGCACCATCTACATCAGATGATATCGCCATGCACGAAGCAGAAGCAGACTACACATGAGTGACGACGACTCACCACTCACCTCGTGCATCTTCCTGCATCCGAGTTCGTAAGTTCTGCATCGACATGTCAGAAAGCAACCAATCGAACCTTATCACGACTGTGGCCACAATCGTCGCATATGCCTCGAAGTGTCAACTAATCTTCTTCTCCTTCGCGCCCGCGAGTTGTGTTATGTTACAAGAGGCGTGACCTCGTTTTCCGGATTGATGGTATATCCCAAAGAACAACGTTCCGTCCGATTGCCCAACTCCGCCAGCTCGTCCCGAGACCCGTGTCCAGGATCTGTCTGCCCGTGACGATCCCGCGATGCCCATAAGAGTTTCCTTGGCCCAAACGCGGAAATTCTTGACCCAAGAAACACCTATCCCTTTGATCATGTCCGACTTTTTTCTGGAGCTGACAACCGTGTCAATATCGCCCAAGCCTTCCGAATTGTAGCAGTGTGTCCGTTGCACCTGTTCGCCACCCATTTCCGTTGTGACCTGCCAGTCGTAACCTTCTATACGAGGTGCTCCCCCCAAAAGCAAAAGTAATGGCCCGAACCGTCCTGATAACCAACCGAAACGACAGAACCCCCCTCCCATTAGTGTGTTCCGCAATGCTGGTACTTTGGAGACCTGGCCAGACCCCGTAAGGAATATGGGAATTATAGGGGAGGAAGAGAAACCGAGAGAGTGTGTGATATAGAATGAGACACAAGAGACAAAGAGAGAGCCTCGTTACCACATGGGACAAGCTCCAAGGCCAACCAACACTCAACATCAAACACTGCCATTTGTTACGCCCCCTTTTTCTTCGCCCCTTGATGGTATCGTGACTATTGTCGCACCTTCAGAAATCGCGGAAATCGGTCCTGGCAAGTGCTACCAGAGCGTGTCGAAACGCGGTCCAAAGTGAATTTTTCCCAACATCTGCACGTCTAGAAGGCCAATTACCAATCACCCCTCTCGCTTCAATGGCGGCGTTCCATCGTCGGAGTGGTTCGGTGATCGCTGATTGCTGTCATTGTCTTCGTCCTTGTTACTGCCGCAGCCTTTTACAAGCTTATGTCGCTGGAAACCTTGTCAGCTTCGTTGTTTGTCGGGGCAGCAATCTCTGATTTCAAGTCCGTAAACGTACCTTCAGAGCGTCCTTGCGGGAGAAGCTCTTTTCACACCAATGGCATGGGAACGGCTTGACCGCGAGATGGATCCGTTTGTGTCTCTTCAAATCGTGGTTCCGGTTGAAAGATTGGGGACATTGGTCGCACTTGAAAGGACGTTCCGCCGGCGAGTTCGGAGGACCACCGTGACTGTGACCATACATTGACGGCGCTAGATGCGCTCCATACGGGACGCCCATGCCCGGAACGAGGGACATCTGGTGGTTGGGCGCATTCAGGTTGGACATGATGGAGCCTGCCATCGAGGGTACGCCACCGTAAGGGTGGTAGCGGTAGCCAAGCCCGGGCGGGTGTTGGAGAGAGGATAGCGCTCTCGAGGAGCCACCTGAAGTCGTAGGAGAAGGAGTCGTTGGCGAGGTGTGAGAGACGTAGTTATGGAACCCGGATTGATGGGGAGCCGACGCGGCGTAGTAGCCTGGCGTTGCAGGAGGTCGGGAATGGGCGTACGAGTCGACGGCTGAAGGCATGCCACCGGGCGTAGGAGGCTGCGTTGGAATAGGAGGCTGAGAACCCAATATGGCAGACTGTGGAGCCGAGGACCCATGGGATGGCAAACTGGCTGGAGCAGCGCCAGCTGCTGGATGAGAGTAGCTCGTCTGGAAAGGCTGGTGACTCTGGGCGTAGGAAGGTGCCGGCAGGCCTTCGCCGCCAGTCGCTGGAGACTGAGAAGTGCGGGAGTAAGCCAGTGGCGATTGCTGCTCGTAAGTGCTCGCGCGAGAGTTGTAGTGGGATTGCTGGCCGATGGGTTGCGGGGTGCTGGAGCTGAGCTGGTAGCTACCTGGCGTCGGCCAGGATCCGTGGTTATTGCCGGGATAGTATGAGCCTTGGGAGCTGGTGGTGTTGACTCCAGAGAGAGGACTAAGCCCCTCGCCAGTCACTCCTGAAGGCGATGTTAGACCTGAGCTGGCGGTTTGGGGAGAGTGCTGTGCGTTGGAGGCGGCGGAAGAGGAGGAGGGTGGAGCCGACGGCGGGATCATGGCAGTGGCTTGCCACGACGAAGACGGTGATTGAAGGTGCTGACTGTGATAACTGAAAGAGTATTGGTGAGGATTTCTGCTCGTACTTGGAATATCTTGATTTGTGGACGGGAGTTGGAAGGGTGGAAGGGCTTGTGTCGCCGTCCTCCGAGCCCCAAAGCTCGACGTTTCCATTGCCATGACCGCGGATCGGGCTGGGCGGTGCCTCTCTCAAAAACTCTGCCAGAGTTACGTTCGAAAGACCCGAGGAGCTCCTGGCAGCATGCGCAGGAGGGCGTGATGGAAGGATGAATGGGGGCAGGTTCGTTGCTCGTCAAATATGCCGAGGATCGCGGTTTCCCCAGCTGACAGTCAGGACGTGGGACGCGGCAGGTGCACGAAGACGATGCTGAGTAACGGGAAAGCGCAAAAATCCCGCTGCTGCTTCCTTTGTCCTTTTCCTCTCTTGGTCTGGGTGGTCGCTGCCAGTCTACTGCTTCCGAGACCGAATTCCGTGTAAGTCTCCAACGAATCCGAGTCGAAGAATGCCGCGGCTCTCGGGAAACGAAGAATGTTGTATGTTGCGAAGCAGGGCAGGATGGGTATGATGGCGGACGACAGACGTTGGGCAAGACGAGGCGGGCAAGCCACGTATTTGGACTCGCAGATGGGCGCAGAATATGAGTAGACGGAGCACAAGGATGTGGATAGAAGTTCTGCCAGTGGACGGGCTTGAGAAAGAGGCTTTGTGCAGAGGTTTTAAAGTATCCCCGGGGACGGGATGTCGAAAGGAGTTATCGTGCGTCGATCAATTTGGGGCGCCAGTCCAGTCCGTCTCCTACCTGGTGTATGGAGGCAGCTGTCGATATATGTAGCTCGTTGATGGTGCGGAACCTGGGCTTGGAGGCTAATCCGGGATCTGCTAGACTAGAGGCGCCAGGCTCTTAGCTCGGGAGGGCTGAATGGGGGCTTGTGGACGGGTGGTGAAAGTCCAAAAGCCAGGTAAGGAGGACCCTGGGCGCCAGCTTCAAGTACCGGGCGTGGGTTGTCTGACAATGGTTAGGATAGGATGGGATAAAATATGATACCAAGGATGGCGAATGGCGTCTGCCCTACGAGCTGCGGGAAGAGATGCAACGAGGGGTAGGGGCAGAGTGGTGAGCCCTCGATGCGTCCTTCTGTCAGTGTGCTATGCTGGCCGAGGTGGTCGTGAAGAGCTCGCTGGTGTATTGGAATGTCTGAGGAGGTGAAGCGGGGTGGAAGGCAGGATGAGAGATGTGATGGAAGCAATGCTTTTGCTTCTCGTTCAGTGTCTTTCCAGCAAGTTCACTTGTCTCTGTCCGAATCGACTGGCCCTGCCTTGACCGCACCGAGTACTAGACAGATATTGTGTCGCCCTCCCACTCATCAATCAAGTCCTTCTTCCCACCCCCAACCCTCATCAGGTGCTCAGCCGGAACGAGGACGAAAGCTGCAGCAAAGGAAAAAGCTACCTAGCTATCAGGACGACGGAGGTACCCGTAGTTGGGTATGGGGACACTCGCGGTCCGATGTACCACGCGTAAGACACGGTACCTCACCCCGTACTGATGGGCCGGGGCTGTCTGCCTGTATCTCAGCTGGTGCAATAGCTAGTTGACTGGCCCTTGGCTTGGAACAGCACCGTCTGGGCGTTACAGGTCAAAGGCGGAATGCAAGCAGGCTGCCGGGACGGCGGGTTTGAGGAAGGGGGAGGGGGTGGACTGCTCAGAAGAGCATGTCCGACCCATTGAGTGTGCTTCAGAGTCTGGAGATTAAAGGTCGATATTCCTGAGCGTACGGAGACGATGGTATCTGGACGGCCCGGTCCATGTATACCTACCTAGGTACACGAAAGTTGGGCAAAAGTCCTCAGAGGTCGTTATCGGGATCACGCGCAAGGCTCCTTGATTTGAGAATACACACGATCGAGTTGAGGAGGGCACAAGAAGGGATGTGAGGTGAGAGTATATCGGAAGGAGAAGGGTGAGAGAGAGGATAATGATGATGATGGTGAGGGTGAGGGTAAGGGAGAAGAGGACGGAGAGGGAGGGGGTGTAGTGCTAGAGGCCGAAAGCGATTGGCGACAAAAGAGATGGGGGCAATGTGGAGAGGGGGCCATATGTCCACGGGGGTAGGCATACGGATACGTAGTTAGGCTGGCGTACCCTGCAGTACGGAGCTTTGGACGCGCAAGTGGAAAGGGCAGAGGGAGTGCGTCGAGATTGAAGTGGGAGTGAGCGAAGAATGGCCACCATTAAAAGCTATAGCTATGTGCGAAAGAACGTGTTCCAGCCAGGTCTGTCATCAATAATCCGGTGACCATTGCTGGGGAAAGAAGGCCATCTGGATAGGGGGTACGCCAGCCTGCCGGCCGGAAAAGAAGCAATGAAAGAAGCAATCGGCGGCGTGTAGAAGTGAAAGAGAAGAGGGTCGGTGTGTCGTGAGATACGGATGGCTAGGCTGACACTTTGCTTACCTACACGAGGTACAGTACAGTATGGAGGCATTTTTGAAAGCCTCACGACGAAGAAACATGCTGACCGATAGTCCTCAGGAGATAACCAAGCTCATGGCAAGGTCAACTGTGAATATCCAGTCTGAATATTCGTCTCAAAACAAGAACACTGAGCACTGACACGGAACTGAAGTAGACAAGATGGAAAGAGAGGTACGTCAAAAGGTAAAAGGAAGGGGTGGGGAGAGAGAGAGGGAAAAAGGAAGGGGAGCGAGGGAAAAAAAAACTGGAGATGTCGATACGTCGAGGCTGCGACCCTGCCCACCCGATTACTAGACACACTCAACCAGGCTACCAGCGAAGAGCCAAGTGCAGCTCAGTGTCGTTTTCGATACCAATTGGCATTGGCGGCTGTTCCTCATGTTCAATAGGGGACATATGCGTGCGAAGCAATGCGATACATCAGAGCTAGACCAGACAAAACCAAGGTTCTGGATCATCATCCTCGCCAGACCCTATTGGGGTCGACGACGGCACCCTACCCCGAAGGAATAAGCCGAACGAAACATGTGCTTGTTTGCTCGCTCCGTCGATAGTATCTGATCCTAGTCTAGGTCTCAGGCCCCTTGCTCCCCCGTGGCAGACAACAAGGAGAAGAGAAAATACAGAGTAATGTATCTCGTGCCGAGTACCCACTCTACCATACCGCGGCGTAGAGACGCGAGGCGATGTCAATCAAGGTTTGCTGCCTTTTTGGTGTTTTGACGTGCTCGCTCCAGCCAGCCTCTTCTCTCTCTTTCCCCACCCCCTCTTACGGGGAACCTTGAAACTTGGGACGATCTGGGAGATTAGAAATGGCTTGTTGAGATCCATGCCAGTAACAGATCTGTGCCGGGTGATGGGAAGAAGAGGAGGAGGCTATGTAATGGGCGAATGCATAGCATTGCCCGTTCGAACTGTTCCTCGAGTACTTACTTACTCTGCATACAGGGGGACAATATCCGTAGAGACGGGAAATAGCAGGTGGAAGAACACATTTGCAAGGGGGTGGGTTTCTTGCTGTGCTGTGCTGTGCTCTGCTCAGCGAAAATAGACGATGCATTTGCAGCAGAGTACGAACGCTTCCCTCAAGATACCTTACCTACTTACGGATCCCCAGCAAGGTCCAGAACAAGCCAGGCAGGTACCTCGGATTGTCGTTTATTGGCAATCTCGTCCGTAGGCACCTTGCGCAGTAAGGCAGTGGAAGGTAGGTACCTGAGGCACCTGGGCACGCTGGCAGCACTCAGCTCCGAGCTCTAACAACACACTACGATTAAAGCAGCGAGGCACGTATCTCAGGCAAGGGTTACAAGTACTCGCATGACTGTACCTTACCTTACCCTACCTTGGCCAACTTGCCTTACCTCAAGGTAGGTATACCTAGGCATCTTTGGCACTTTGCCTGACCTGACGCGTTACATTACGTGGTAGAGCTGGCCTTACGCTGCTTTGACCGTTCCCTGAGAAGAAAGAGCTCGGGCCTCTAGTCCACCTGTCACCTTTCCGTCCTTCTCTCGCCTACAGGTATACAAGAAGGAAGTGCTATGCATGCTTCTGAGTGCACATATCGACGCCCGGGTGTGTCTCGATTACTTCGTCTCTGCCTACACAGTAGGCAAGGTAGCACCGCAAAGCCAATCCATTCGAACGACACTGATGGTCAAGGCCCAGGCCCATACCCCCTGTCCTGCATCAGTTCCGTTAACATTTTAATATGACGTGAAGCCATAAGTCGTCTGGATCTTTGACACGCCGCATCTCCTGATCTGCTGTTCTGCCGTTGGTTCCATATCCCATTTCGCGCCCGTCCCATGTCGAAATGCGGGATGTGATGCTCGGTTGGCACAGGCTGGGTCGCCCTACCTGTAAGGTAGTCTACAATGCGGCCGAACTCGGATGCGCTGCTATGCTCTGCCATGCTCTGCCACGTGCATACAACTGTCGGGTCGCAACTGGACCCTGTACTGGAACCTGTACTGGGAAATTCGACATGTTTGTCCACCACAATCGCAATCAAATTGCTTGTCCTCCAATTGATATCATCAACTAGGTATGGCATGTCGTTTGCTGATGCGCGTGTGTACTAACGTGTAGGCAAGATAAGTCACCTATGGTAATGTGTTAATAGTTCATTCCCCCCGCGTGAGGTGCAGACGTGGTTGGTCGTATTGAACGTAGTAACTAGCTGGCTGAAGCCAAGCCGAGCTTGGCATGGGAGCGTCTCGCCACAGATATCCGTGCTCGTGCAATAGTCTTTTGTTTCTTCAGAGGAGATCAAAGTACATAAAGCGACACGACCGGGGGCTGATGACGATGGTGTCCAGACGCGGTATGTCGGTAGGCAAGCGTAAGTACCTATGTGAGTAGATCGTCTTTAGCAGCTGAAGAGAGACGTGACCTCATCAGACGTGACCTCATCAGACGTGAAGGCAAGCGCGCACCGCAATGAGCGAACCCATCGCAACCCTTTTCCCAAAAAAAAAAAAAAAAAAAAAACACGTCAATGGCATGTGCTAAGCCTTTCAGCCCTCGTTATATCCTGCCTTCAGTGCCTACCTGGCAGCAGCAACTTGACAGTACACCGTGTGACGCACAGTACAGGTTCTTCAGCTGCTAATTAATCACCATATCCCCAGTCGCAACACCGCGTTGCTCTCGTATTGCGAGGGCATGTCTTTCTTCCAGCAGGCTTTACGAGGTCTGCGCGGTCGATGGGGTCGAGGTTGGTTTCTGGCACCGAAAGGAGGTGACGGATTGGGTTTCTGGTACTTTCTGCAACGCGGCCTTGGTCTTGCTCGCAGTCCAGCGGGCAGGGGCTGTCGCAATGGCCATCTCGGTCGTCGAGACGTTTCGCGATCGCATCACCTAAGCTGCTCCTCGTCAACCGTTTCTGCCTCAGACGCCCCGTCGAACGAGGCGTTGGGTTTCCGCATTTTTTCAGCGACGGTTCATGGGAGTGTCGCAACGGAGCTTGGACGATCATACGCCCCAGGATCGTGCCAGTGCCATTCCGTCTGGTCTGAAGATGGCTCGTGGTGCTACTGGCTTGACAAGCTGTCACGGACGCATGCGCGACACATGCGTGATGGTTGTGAGCTTTTACGCAGTACATACATGCCGTTAGCGCCCACGATGTACGTGCCCAAATACTGCATACTCATGCTGTAGGAAGCACCTATCTACCTTAGGTACCTTACCTTACTTGCTTACCTAAGGTAGGTATGCTACACAGCGTGAGTGCGTGCGTCCCGCGTAGTCCCTGTTCTTTCTTAAACGCGCGACTAACCGCTACCGATGCCCCAAATCCGATTAAAGAAATGGTCCCTCGCGTTCCTTGCTTGTCTCGCCTTTATCTCTTCTCTTTTCCTGGGGAGGGCGTTGAGCTGGCCACCTCGAATCATCTGTGACCCCAAGAGGACTGCCCCGACTGGTCAATTGCCTCTTCTCCGTCAGCGCGCGACTTTGCAGACAGACATGATTCCAAGCCCGACGGCCGACAAGGCGTATCGTGCCGCAACCTCATCGCTGCATTGTTTTCCTCGTCTGCCGCAAATTCTCTCTCCGACATGATCATGTGGAAGTGGCCTATTGTCTGTTGAATTCGCAGCACAGCTCTTGTCTCTAGACCTGTTTCGACCATTGTCTTCACCTTGGTACGGCATAGTATCGTGATCGCCTGGCCTAGCTTCCGTCCTACATACAAGCTGCGTACGTTCCCCTCGTCCAAGATTCCCCTGTCATTTGCTAAGGTTCTCCCATTCCTTCATCCCAGCAATAATGGCCGGCTGTCACTTGACCGCGCTTCAAGCCAAGGCCTGGATGTGACCGCTCATTGCTTCGCAGACCGCCACGCCCTCAGCTGAACCAGATCTTTGCGGGTTTGCGAGGTAGCGAGTCGCCTCATTTGTCGGCTTCAAGGTTAGCCCCTGGAAGAGGTTAGCCCCTGGAAGCAGCCCAGCCGTGTCTCTCTCTCTCTCTCTCTCTCTCTCTCTCTCTCCCCCCCCCCCCCCCCCCCCCCCCCCCCCCCCCCCCCCCCCCCCCTGTGCTAGCACCTAAGCTGCCTCCTACTCACGTGCTACTGTATGTACGCTACCTTGCTATGTAGACGCATGCGCTAGCTGGCTGCCTTGGACGCCACTACTGCATGGTCCGGCTGCGTGGGCAGTGAATACGCATACAGCTTAGCATCGACTTGGTGCTACGGTGCCGATGGGAAGGTACGAGGAGTGCCTGCACGTTTGATCCTCAATATTGAGTCGTCGCGACGGTAGACGATTCTGTTCCGAAGTGGGAGTCTAGACTGGGTGCTTCCAGGGCGTGCTTCGTGAGATTTCGCACCTTGGGAGAATCAGATGCGTGGACTTGATGCTTCTCGAAGTGTAAGACAAGGTCGACGAGAGTCCTCGGCCATCCGGTTGTGCCTGCGGCTATTTCGTTGAGAGCTTGCGCTGGATGGCAGATGTATTACCTCCGAGGCGTGACAAGTGACTGCGACTTTCATAGCCCCGAGCACTTGGATGTTCCACCGGCCGGGCGTTGTGGCCTTGCGTACTGGTACTGGGCGCAAGCGATCTTGTCGGGATCCCAAAGTACGAAGCGTCTGTCGCTGTCATTCCATGTCTGCCAACGCTTGTTTGCGCGAGTCCATGCTTGCAAGTCTCACTCCTTTCCCAGATGGGGACGCCGGGGTTCCATGTGCATGGCCTCGCTTCGCGGCTGGGGCTCGCTGTTCCGGCACCTCCAATTGCCCCTGAATGCCATTTACATAGTGTTGGCGTCCTCGTCTCCCCGGTCATGTTCCTCCCCCCACCACCGCTTTGCCGTCGTGGTCGAGAAAACCACTCTGAGCTGATTAGCAGCACCACACAGAACAGTCTTGCCTTTATTGGGCAAAAATTGACGAACGAGCGATTGGAAGCACCCAACGGTCAGGCTCGCGTACATTCGGAAGAGAAAGGTGATATTCGAGGCCGTCGAGCCCGGCATCATGCACAGCGGAGCTCGAATTTATCAGGACAACTATAGTCCATATTCATCGTGTTCCAGTTGTTGTGGAGCAGGCGCACTTGTACACAGTACGCATCAGATAGGGTATACACAACACAACTTACCAAGTACTATGTAGGCCGTCATTCTTCCACTGGAGGTGAGCGTCACATCCTGTGTAACCGCGGCCGAGCGCTTATTGGATTGGGTACTTAGTTCCGGAGGTACCTGCCGTCTTCCCCCGCCTCCGTCAGTCGCTCAACACAATCCCGATGCTATCGAGTAGAGGTAGTCATCAGGAGGACAAGACACCAACAGAGTCTGTTTCCAAAATTGTCAATGGAGAAAGAATCGCACATTGGCGCGTATGACATACAGCGTAGCACGGTCTGCACCACAAGTATTCGCAGTCGTAATCTTCAGACCCAGATCAGAAGCCACAGGCTCTCGAAGTGTGGTACGGAAGTGCCTCAGCATCGTACCGATCGGGGCTGCGAAACGGCAGTCAAGGCTTTCTTGCCATCTTGCCTGAACTGGTGGGGGTTTGTTTCTTACCAGACAGCCACGGGAGCTGGTAAGATGCTGATTTCGCAGGAATCGCTGGGCAAAAAAGGCTCTTGAGTTTGTCCGTGGTGTGAGAGTGCTGACAGACCATGTACTTTCCTGGCAGCGGAACCCATTCGCCACTAGGACGAGACAAGACCACCAGTTTGCATCCGTTGGCTGACTGAAAGATGTGAGCTGGTGGCAAGGTTGAACGACTGTTTGTCGGAACGAACGCCCGGGTGCGTACCCCTGTCCTCAAGTTCCGGCATGGCGTTAGCTGGGTCGAGAGTCTTGGGTAACGGGGCGGCGAAGGTTTTATATCGAGGACAAGGTTTGTGGGAGATTCTAATGTCACTTGTCCAAGCATGATCGTTTGGGCAAAGGAACTGTTAAGCCGCCCGAGCTTCGTCCACGTCGATATGCGTCGGGATCGGTAGCGAATAACAGTTGCTCGTATATAACTTCTCTACGTGACATATCTCGGACTAGCGCTCTTATTTCAGAGACTATGTCTCGGGGGAGATTGCGAGATTCGTGTTTACCAAGGGCTAATCTCCAAATGGCCATGGCCGAATCAGCTTACCAGAGGTCTTTGTTCCAGAGCCTCTCAGCGCGCAGTGCCAGGCACCATGACTCCCAGTTTGGTTGTAAGCATGCTGGCTGACCGTTTTGTAGGAAATTCTCTCATTCGAAGAAGAGATGAAAAGCGTGTCAGCTCCCGTCAGCTCTTCACTTAATGCTGCCGAAAGAGGTTCCCAACGACCGCGAGAGAGATTGAGGGCGTGCGATCATTGGATCCTAGGTGTCTCTGCAGTGAGCCGGGGTCGGATGCAGGGTGTCAGTGGGTTGTAGGCAACTAGGGTTACGGACGTACACAGTAGTGTGATTTTGAGGCCCTAGCACAGACAAGGGACGGGATCAATGCTGGAGGCGGGTTTCCGACCTGCCGGGGCGAGCTCACCAGGGCAGGGCGCCTCACCCAGCGGCTGGAAGCTCTTCCAGCGCATCCCGTGGATTGGACAGACGTCCGTGACGTGACACGGGTGACAGCGGAAAACCCAGCGACCGAAAGCGACAGGAACAAAGCCGCGCCGGTCAAGTACGCGAAGAAAAGGTATTGTGATGGCGGAGATGGGATGCCAAAGGCATATTGATGCTTCGTCTCGTGAGATGCCTCGCGGCAATACAACCAGATAAAAGACCCCGATCCTGTTACGCGAGGCGCACAATAAGATGCGGCGTGTGGACGGCGTTTCGGCTTTGTAGGCGGAGGATGAACGCCACCGAGGACACCCAGCAAGCCGTGCCTCGAGTATGGCCATGTGCTGTTAAATCGTCGGCGACTTTTGTAGCCTCTGTTTATGACGTTGGCGAGAGACGGTTCAGGACGTGTCTGAAATTGCAGTAAATGTCCATGGAGCGATGCTTGAGCATAGATAGGTCTGGCCAGACTACTCCGTACGGCTGTTGGCAAAGTCTGATGGAGATGTTTCTACCACAGACGGGGCAGATAGGTTCAGGAGGGTAGGGCAGTCGATGCGGTGGTGTTTGTCGGGCTGCTTGCTAACAAAACAATGGGGTGTGGTAAGCATCCTACGTGTATGTGAGCGGAGAGGGATACTACACAACCTACATAGCTCTCAGGGAGGATGCTGAACATTGGCCTTTATTGGCCCATCGAGTCCGTCCAGGAGCATGACGGGCGCTGGAAGTTGCAGTCCTGAAGGTGCGTGATAGCAGGAGCAGACTTGACGGTACAGACTTGCCTCAGTTATCCGGGGTTGCTTGGCGTAGCCAACGCAGGGTACAGTAGCCAAGTGAAGATAAGGTAGGGCAAAGAAAGGGGGCGATCCGGGTGTCTGGTAAAGGATCCAACGGCTACAAGTAAATCATGATGCAAATCCACGACGGAAAGATGGAGGCGTTCATCATCGGCCACGGACCACTGGGCGGAGAATAAGATGGACTGACTAGGTGTTTCCTGGGAGGACGTGGTATCCACCTACCTACCTATAGGTAGGGAGACTAGATACCTGCGTGGGCAGGCATGATACTGTGTGGTCAAGAACCTACCTACAGTGGAGTAACAAAACTATCAAAGTAGTATTGGTTTTACTTAATGAATAATAGAACATATGCTATTTGCACTACATTGCATATGGTCTAGCGAAGTGCTCTTTTCCATGTCTGGTCGAGATGCTGATATTTTCAAGAGTACGGAAACATGCGTTCAGTGTCTGCTGTAAGAGGCCAGACGAAAGACGAGAGACGCCATCGCAGGTACGGACAAGTACCTGCGATGTGGCCTCTAGTGGGTGCCAGAGCAAAGTAGTGCTACCTCCACCCAGACATGGGCCCGGACCTACCTAACGTTGGTATTCAAGTCCATGTTACCTAATAATACCACCAGTGCTGGGCCGTCGAATGACCCGAGGAATTGGACCTTACGTGAACGTACTGTAGCCGGAGAGCACCTATCAATGACAGATAAAGGATGATGCACTATTTCTCCTGATCAACCGAGGAAGCTTAAGGTAGGCACGTTACGGGTAGACCTTGCCAACCAAGAAGCTGCCCAGTATTTAAGGCATGACTGGGAGCAGGAATCAAGAAGAAGAAAAACACAGCCAACTTGACTTTACAAACAGGAGAATTCCCCTACATCCCATAATGGCTTACGCCCACTTTACCGCTGACATACAAGGGTAGTGCCGCGTACTTGACACGCCCGATGGAGGCAGCATAGCAGACGATGCAGTATCTAGTAGTGTTCCTTGGGCAGCATGCCTCGGTGGGTAGGTGAGTACTGTCAGAGATTACATTGGTCGAGCTGGGTGGTGGGGTGCCTTTGTTGACGCAAAGCGGCCGCATGTCATCCCGCGTTTAATATTGACAGACTGCGCTCGGCTAGTACTTCAACCCCTGTTCAAGGTGCCCAGCTAATGTGCAACTGTCCTACGAACCAGTTCTCTCTGGTACATAGGTATCCTTAGTAGTGGCTACTCCATAGGGCGCCTCGCCCAAACACCCAGGTGATGTCTTTGTGCAGCTACCCATTTACCTCAGGTACCGACTGCTCCTCACGGATGCCTGACTAGGCACTTCAGCTTCGTCCCCTCATATGACCAAGACCAACCATAAACTCGGGTTGGTCCTACGAGTCCTAGTAACTTCCTATATTTCGTATCTTCTTGCCTCCCTTTATATGACCAGTTATGAGCCTCGTCCCCAACGGGATGTAATATCACGCCGTCCATATCCCATTTAACCACCTGACCAGGATTTACTTCTTCCCATCGCTTCCTAACTACCATTATACGAACACACAGTCGTCGTGGCCCATCCTCCATTACCGGTATTCAATATAACGTGAATCCACCTCGTCTCATCCTGCTCCTCGGGTGGTGCTTGTAACACTAACATCAGTGGCGGAGTCGTCATTGTCTGTCTCGATGCAGCCATTTTCGCAATACAGAAAACCCCCGTGCCTGGAAGTGGAATGGTTGCCCAATTTCGTTGGCCCACTTACATGGCCTGCTCTCTTCTTCCTTGTCCAAGGCTGCATCGACTTTGATTTGTTCGACACTATGGCTTTCTACCCGACTTCACGTTGTCGGCGTTGAACGCAGGCCGGTTCCGGTCTGGAGCAGGACACCAAGTAACCCCAGCAATATTATCCACTGGCAGCAAGCCACGACCATGTTTCACGTCCGGCGCCTCACTTACGCTGTCTTTCGCGCCATTTCCACGGTCCTGGTTCGCACAGAGAAAAGTCCGAGACGGGGTGTTGCTTTTGGCGACTCGATGGCACCAACATGGTTTTGCCGACTGCCTTTGCCTTCACATGTCTCACTTCTTGTTGCTTGTATTTTGCCAGTCGTCCACCCTGTTTGACGTGCCAGGTGCCGGCCCATACACTAGGTCGGCGGGCGCATGTGCCCCGTCGTTGAGAATACAGATACACAGAACCTTTGGTCACTAACTCTCTTGTGGTCGTGGTGTATGGCAGCCAAAGTATTTTCAGTTTGTCAAGCTCCCTCCTTGGACGCGGTTCATCGAGTGCTTATTAACTGTGGGCCACTATTCTTGCTACAACTGCTATGAAATTGCAGAAACTCACAGATGGTGATTAAGGCGGAAGCGCATAGATCGACACATTTCTGGTTGTCAGTTCGTGGCCTATCTCCCGAGATGTCTCGGCGACGGTGCTGGTGGTGTGGCAATTGGAAGCATGATCTGCGTTGGTCTATGCTCAAGATATCACATTCACAGCATATTACGGATACTAGGTCACTTTAGAAAGCCAGATTCACTCGGTCAAAATTCCAAGGAGAGAAGAGAGAACCGGTCTATGCATGAGGGCTGGATGTCGTCCCTCAGACCTCGACTGGGTGGAGGCAGAATGCCGACGTATACAGGGAGCACAGTGAGGCGGCTGCAGACCAAGACGAACTGCCTTTTGTCTGTACACAATTCTGTTTCTTTTCACATGTTCTTGAGATTCGGTTAATTTCGTCGGGCCTCAAAGAGCGGAACAGGGCAGTCCTAACGCTTTCTTTTTGCCCTCTTTACCAAGGGTTCCTCCACGCCAATTCGACAGGGTCATCGAATTTGCCCTCGTCTCACAGAAGAAAGGTTGTTTGCCCCATGAAATGAAGAAAGGACAGTGTTCTCATATGTTTCTCCCGCTGTTCGATTGCGAACTAGGTTATTCGCTCACCCCGCTGACAGCCCGGATAACAGGAACCTTCGGCTCCGTTTCCCGAACATGAATCCGAACGTGGCGCTTACTTTTGTTTGTCTCTGTCAATAGTTCACTATTTTAAGTGAAAGCGGTGAAAAGGGAATTGGAGTCTCGAGGAGACATCCAATGAGCCAAACCACAAAGTAGGCCATTCAGAACGCCTCTCCGAATGAAGAAACGTGAAGTGGGTGGCCACTAGCTCTCAGTCCGTACACCAGGCCGAGACCGATCAGCAACACATCACCGTCTTGTTGGGTGATTATGATGAGCTTACGAGATAAAGTTGTAGGGAAAAGAATCTTTGGTCGCATGTCTTTTTGTAGTGGCGAGGCAACGGCGATGCTTTCAGACCATGTCTGAAAACCGATCGTAGGCGAGAGGGACTCCATGATACAAACAGCAATCATCAACCTTGCGGTTGGAGCTGGCATATAGATCTGACGCACGAGTGGCAGAAACGCTGCCGTCTCAGTCTTACGCTTCTTACGTTCACTCCTTGTCGTCCAGAAGGTGATTGAATCTGCTGCCCCCAATGCATCTTTAATGCTATTTGCGACGAGCACCGTCACGCCCGCGTCACCATCCTGTCAAGACTCAGCTCACAAGATTTACCCAAAGCAGGGTCCGCATTCATATACGTTTGTCTGCCGACCAAGCGACGGATGGAAGAAGCGTACTATTAAGTCTCGTATGAGCCTTCCGCTACAGACTACCTGTGAGCGGTAGTTGCAGAGTCTGTTTTGATATCACTCTTATTACTGACAGGCGGTGCTGATGTGACGTACTGGCATCCGGCGCGCCTTGCGTGACAGACAAAGAACTACTCAAGGCCAACTGCACGACCAATCCATCGGAAACGAGATTGTTGTACTAGAATTGATGCCAGGGCATGTTTCCTGGAACCATTTCGTCCTCAAAGCCATGATTCAGAGGGAAACATATATTCCTCAGTCTGGATACACTTGCTCAGTGTGCCGCGAGGACATCATCAGAGTGATGTATCTTTTCTTAACCTGGCTCGGTCATCCACCTTAACTACATCCCATATCACTCTCCTAACCCGGTAGGGTTTTCTCTGTATTGCAGCCACTGATCTACAGCTTAGACGCGGGACGCGCGCTGCCGACAGCCGTGATCTCGTCGTAGAGTAAACTATTGGTTGTTTTCGTCAGTCATTGTAAAAGAGATTCCAGGGGTACTTGGAATGTCTAATGATTGTATTTACTCCGGACGACTGTGGGAAGTCGAGCGGTAAACAATATTTGACAAGTGGCATCTGGGTGGGTGGAGATGGGAGCCGCTTACGTAGTGAGGAAGTCAGCGTATTCCTCGCCAGTTACCTGGCCGGAGAAGTACTGCGCAGCCAGATGGAACTTATTACCCTTTGGAGCTTTGCTGGCCAACTCGTCGGATGACTCTTTGAGCAACTTGAGGGCGTAAGCCTTGTCGACCTTCTTGCCAGTATCAGTCGAGACGCCGTGCTTTACCCACTGCCAGAGCTGGGAGCGGGAGACTTCGGCGGTGGCAGCATCCTCCCTTGAAAATAGTCAGTAGGTATAATCTATAGGAGCGAGGTCTTCCAGGCGTTGAGACTCACATGAGGTAGTTGATCGGCACACAGCCAACACCGCGGATCCATGCCTCCATGTAACCCAATCCGATGTTCAGGTTCTTCTTGATACCCTCATCGGTGATCTTTCCGGGGACGTTCATGTTGAGCAGGTCGTTCTGACCGATCTTCACATCCTCGCGGCGAACGAAGAGCTGGTTGGGGGTAGGCATGTGCTTGTTAAAAATCTCCGAAGCGATGGCCGCCAGTGCGGGGTGAGCAACCCAGGTTCTATAGTCCTTTCATTTTAGCGGATGACCTACAGGAGGATGATTAGAACTTACCCGTCGTGACCGGCACGCGCCTCACGAAGCTTGTCTGCGCGCACGCCATCCATGGCCTTGTCGTTGGCCGCCTTGTCATCCTTGATAGGAATCTGGGCCGCCATGCCGCCCATGGCGTGGACACCTCTCTTGTGGCATGTTTGAATGAGGAGCTTGACCTGCATACGCGCATTAGCTTTGCCACATCAAAGCACCTACACGGTCAACACACATATGCATCCATGAAGGGTACTGTCATGGTGACGGCGCTACGATCCGGCAAGACAAAGTTGGAGTTGTTCCTGAACTTCTTGATGGTGCTAAAGATGTAGTCCCATCGGCCGCAGTTGAGGCCCGAGCTGTGATCACGAAGCTCGTAAATAATCTCGTCCATTTCGAAGGCGGCCAAAATGGTTTCGATGAGGACAGTTCCCCGAATAGTGCCGCGAGACACACCCACGTAATCCTGAGCTAGGTTGAATGCATCATTCCAGAGACGAGCCTCGAGATGAGACTCCATCTTGGGCAGGTAGAAGTACGGGCCAATGCCAATCTTGAGCGTCTGGTGAGCATTGTGATAGAAGTACAGGCCGAAGTCAAACAAGGAGCCAGAGATGGGTTCGCCGTCAACGGTAACATGCTTCTCCTCGAGATGCCAGCCACGAGGGCGAACGATGAGTGTAGGCAGGGTCCTATCGGTTCGCAGCTTGTATTCCTTGGATCCTTGCTTGAAGTCAACCTGGCGGCGGTTGGCGTCGTAGAGATTCACCTGGCCATTGACCATGTTTTCCCAAGTCGGCGCACTCGAGTCTGTGAATATTGCACGTCAGCGAGGATCAGGGCTGCCCGGCGCTGGCGGTAATTGTGATATCACTCACCCTCAAAGTCTGCCATGTAAGTCCAGACGTCCGAATTGAGTGCGTTGACGACCATCTTCCGATCGGTGGGCCCGGTGATCTCAACACGTCGGTCAACTAAGCCCGGAGCAGGAGGAGCCCCCTTCCATGTGGAATTCTCTCTGATATGCTTAGTCTCGGGAAGGAAGTCAGGCAGAGCGCCGCGGTCGAGCTCGGCCTGGCGGAGCTTGCGGCGCTCAAGGAGAGATTTGCGGGTTCCATTGAAAGAGCGGTGCAGCAGGGCAAGGAAAGCGAGAGCGTCGGGTGTCAAGATTTTGCGCTGGGCTTCTTGGACAGAGCCCAGGACGTTGACGCCTTGAAGAATTGAATCGGTAGTAGCCATTTCGCGATGTTGTGGAGTAGGGAATACAGCGAAATCGTACACAGTCGCAGAGATGACCTCGGCAGGATGAAACTAGTGCCTTTGGTGAGCTGACGGAAGGCTACCTTCACGTGTCAGAGTGGTGCGCACGGAGCTTGGGGCGAGGGAGGAGAGACGACTCTAGCCGTGGTAAGAGGACGAAGATTTGGGGTATCTTTAGATTGTAGTGAACACGATTGATGAAGGCCGTATGTGCGCGGCAGATGGGGGGAGTTGGACAAGTCAAGGTCTTGGGCACCCGATAAAATCCGCAATGCCAGATTCAGATGATGGAACAATGATGTATGTTGTAGTATGGCGAGCAGGAGGGATGTGCGTTATTATGGCTTTTTTGGAATGATGGACTGACTGCCGTCCCGAGCTCGGCATGATGTAGGCAGGTGGCTCAAACCCGGTCTAAGGAGGCCCCACACCAGGTACGAGCAAATGGGGCGTTCTTACGCCGACGGGCCAGGTAGCTCGGCCACCGGCCCCAGCGCCCCAGCCTGGGGTTTCGGCATTCACCGGGCTGGTTCGGGTGGATGGAGAGCTGTAGAGCCGGGCGGCGGGGACACGGGACACTGGATACTGGAGAAGGAACACACAGGTTGTTGGGGGGGGGAGGTGAAGTCAAAGGCATGGCCATGACGTGAAGCCGTCAGACTCGGTTGAGAGTGGTTTTGCACGTGCGTGTCGCATTTGCTAGTTCAGCTCTGGAAAACTCCTCTGTCCATGCACGTATCCGCACACCGTACCAAAACGAACACCTGCCAAAACGAAGCCGATCATGTATCCGCACTAGGTATTCACGGATACTAGCAGTATGCTGGTAGCCTGCATCACCTCACCTCGCCCTACCTCCGCTGTCTACCCATCAGAAGTCCCAAGTAAGGTCCGACACCGGGTCGAGCGTTTGTCCAACCTGTCGTCTAGTAGCTAGGTAGTGTACGCACAGCTAACTCGATAAATTCGCCCAAGGGTTGGACAACAGCTTTATCACTTTACTGGACGCATCGCTCAGCCAGCGATAAGGATGGCCCCCCCACCCCCACTCCCCCACCTTGTCCGCCTTCACGCCGCCGGCCATATCATTCGCAACTGTGAACTTGACTCGACCCGTCCCGTATTGCTCCAACTTGGAAGGAGTTATCTGGGGGCTTCGCCATCATACGCGAAGTCAACTCTTTCTGTGACCTGTGACACGACGTCCAATTTTGCTTCCCGATGTAGTTGAAAAGCAAGCCAAAGCAAATTATGGTGTGGCAAAACCAACAAAGGAGATCATCTCCATCGAATTGCCCCTCCTCTCAAACTGCCGAGGTCTGAGGGGTATTCTGTGCTCGACTTGCGATGCCCAATCAGCTTTCACGCCTACGCCGACAGTTGCCGACTCTCTATGGTGCTTTCAACGTTGGATGGCTGGTTGGTAATTCCCACATATCAGGTCGTGAAGTAACAGACACATACATCTTGCCTGGTAGTGCGTAACTCATGGCACGCTGCTAGGCTCTACTAGTCTTGGTCTATTGTCCATGCAGCCAAAAGTTTCGCAACCAGTACCGCCATGTACACTTCATCCAGAGACGTTCTCAGGCTCCCTAGACCCTCGTGCTCTCGTGCCTTCGTGCCATAAGCAAGCCACAGTCATAATGATGCTGGGCGAGTCATCCAACAGTAATTACTGCTTCCCTTCCTTTGACTTTCCGCCTCGGACAGTCGTTACTATGCGCGTGCCATTGAATTTCCCATGGTCCAAGAGGATTGTGGGAGAAGAAACAATCCAGCCACTCCACAAATCCGCGCGATGCCTCGCAATACAAAACAAGTAAGAAAACAAGGTGCACGCCTGTAGAGAACACTATGTGCTTTCTACCAAGCAAACCCACAGCACGGCTGCTGGTCGTCCGATGCTCAATGCAATTTCGTCCGTCTTCAGGAATTAAGCGTTTTGATCATCATCTTCTCCTTGCGCTTGTCAACGACGAGAAGCCCGCGCGACTCGAATACGGTTTTGACCGTGTCCACCACCTTGTGGAAACTGCTTGCCGCTCCGCGCTCCTGAGTAAACCTCATAATGCAAAGCGGCCCCTTCTTCCCGTGCTCGATCACTGTCATAATCTCTGCAGCGAAAGCAACTTCCTTGATGCTCAAGTCTGTTCCGAGTCAGCCATTGGTGAGTTCGACGCACCCTATTCATTTCCCGAGGGAAATCCACTCACAGTTTTTGGCCCCAACTCGGGCGAACACAATGTTTCTCTCCTTGTCGACCTGAATATCTCTCATACCATAACGCCTCCAGTCTTTCAGAAGAATTGTCATCTCTTGCCGAGCTCGCTTGCGTGAGATCGGCAGGCAGACATAGCTCGTGGCGGGCTTGACGCCAAACAATCGCGCCAGCCAGTTTTGCTGTACCTCAATGTTGCGTACGCTCTTGTCTGACCCATTCCAGCTCTCGGCGGATTGTGGGCTCATTTTGCTGCGCATGCCTCGGGTAGGCTCCACGGAAGAAGTATCGTCACAAGTCTCTTCTTCTGAGAACGCACTTGTTAGTACATTTTCTCCGCCAAGATGGGAGAACATCAACTGACCCGCAATCATCATCTTGCTTTCTTGTTTGGCTCTGTCACTTTTCCAGAATAAGAGGCCGAACCCCTTCTTCTTAGCAGGCGCCATTACGTGAGGGGCACGGTGAGGCTTGATTTCCGTGTGGCCCGGGTCTGATGATTGAGATGTCACACTGTATGCTTGAGTATCTTGCGTTGCCTCGGTCTGCACGCTACCCTCCTGAGAGGTGCTGTCTTTCGAGGAGCGTTTGAACCATGTCGACTTTTTCTGCCTGGCCGGTCCGTGGTTGCGTGTTACCGATGAGGCTTTTGGGGGCTCATCCATACCGGATGCTCCGTGCATGGATGGGTAGCTCGCTCGCCCTCGATCATTGTAAACTGATCGCTCAGTGGATTTCTTTCGCACGTTGAGAGGCTTGGGAACGGTACTTGTCGCGCTCGGCGAGTTGACGACACGGATAGTGTCTCCAGCGCGAACCAGGTAGTCCAGACCATCTGTATCAGGGTAGCCTCCCGGTGTCTTTGGCGGGGCCGACACGATACGATTTCTGTCATTCTCAGCCAAGCAAGATGAATCGAGGTCCCTTGGGTTCTCGTTGATAGCCGGAAGACGGACTGCTGCCTTGGCGTTCTGACTCTGCGGTGGCGCAGAAACAACACGACGATCCTGCTTGGGAAGCAGAGTGGGAAGTCCCAGACGGTTGACCTGATCAACGAACTTTCCAACGCGACCGTTCTGCTGAGTATGGTGTGGCATTTCTTTGACACCACCCTGTCTTGGTGCCTCCGAGCTCTTGGATGCCGGCGCCTTGGGAGGTGGCAAAGGTGGTAGTGGACGCGTGTCCCAAGGGTGGAATGGTGAATTGGGGTTTGCTTTCGGCTGGGGGAGAGTAAGCTTTGCCGAGTCTCGTTTTCCGTCTTGCCTGTCTTCCAACGATAAGTCACTCTGCTCGCCTGTAATCATGGAGCTGTTGAAAGCTTCATCGCAGTCCTTGGCAATGCTGTTGCTGAAATTTCGCACTTCTTCATTGACAACGAGAGCTGGATCTCGAGGCTTCACGATCTTGAGCTTTGGTCTGGGTCTGTCGATGATGGGCATTTGGTTCGTCTCGCTCATTGACGAGCTGGGCCTGCTGTGTACTCCTTCCATTACAGACATTGGGCGCGTTCCCTTGTGACGCTTCTCGCCATGTTGATCAGTTGACTTTTTCGTAATATGCGAAAAGTCAATGCCACGCTTGTGACGAGATGCTGGCCGCGCGTACGGAGTTCCCTGTCTGCTACTGTGCAGAGAGTTCATTGAGTTGCGGGGAGACTGCAATCGTGACACTGTAGTCCGCTGGGAGTTGCCCCGAGAGTGGCGTACAGTTGAACCCGTCTTGGTACGCGAGAACTGAGTGGCATGCGTGCTGTCCCGCTTCATGGAACCGCGACGAGTACGGTGAACGACAATCTTAGCGTGACTGGCCTGGGAGTGTCCCCGCATCGGCCGGCTAGAGTTGTAAGGATCGTAACTATGGACAGTCCCGTTCTCGGTTTCAGCAACATGGGAAATGACGGTGAAGCGAGAGACACTCCGACCTGAACCATCTGCCCTGGGTTGGTTGAACTCGACCGTGGAAACTCTCTTCTTCCAGACCGGCTCGTGGAGGTGATGGTAGTCACTGGGTGATTGAGAGAGCTCAGGTAGAAAGTTTTCCAGTTGCTTCTTGCGATAGTTGTAAAGAAGCCAGTAGAAAAGCTTTTGATCATTTTTCCTGGGATGGGATATGTCAGCACACCAGTCAATATACAATCTTTTGGGCGCCACAACATACGCAGAGTCCATAAGCTTCAGCTTAATTTGATGCTCTGTGAACATGTGCCAGAGAGATCGAAGCTGCCGAACCAAGTGAGGGTCCACTTCGTGAGGCTTCAGGGGCGTGTAGTGATAACTCTTTCGCAAATCGTTCATTTGGCCGTTACTGCCAAGGTTATCCAAGTAATCGTACTTCTGAATCAGGGGATGCTGCCACATCTCCTGGATGGATATTCTCGTTTCCGGGTTTGCTACGAGCATACGCCGGATGAGATCTTTGGCCTCAGGACTGAGAAAGTCTGGTATCTCATATATGCCACGCTTGGTCTTCTGCAGGAGAGCACCAATGTCTGGGTCGTCAAACGGAAGACATGCGGCAAGAAGAGCGTAAAGTATAACACCCAGCGACCAGATATCGGCCTTGTCTCCACGGTACTGTCTGTGTTTGAGAAGCTCGGGGGCAGCATAGTGAGGACTTCCACAAGCTGTTACGAGACGATGATCTGAAGACTGATGCAAAGCCGCCATGCCGAAGTCAGCAATCTTGACCTTGTGCTGCGAGGTCAAGAGTATGTTCTCGGGCTTGAGGTCCCGATGACAAATGTTGAAGGAGTGGCAATATTGCAAGGCGCTCATCATTTGTCTGAAGATGAACATGGCGCTCTCCTCCGAGAAGCGACCGTTGGTATTGATGTAGTCGAACAAGTCGCCCTGTTCGACGTACTCTAGGACCAGATAACTATTGTTCCATCAGTACAGGAAGACAACGGGCAGGCTCGACGGGTATCAAACATCTCTGAACGATTCTCCCAAATATCATACACCTTCATAACGTTGGGATGGTCGACTAATTTGAGGATCGCAACCTCGCGCTCGATGGACAAGGGAACGCGCATTTCGCCGTTGATTCTTTCTGGGAGGCTGTCGTCGTAGTCGTGCAGCTCCGCCAGGCTGCCGGCCTGAATGAGGTAGGCGGTCTTTTTGGGAACAATTTTGACGGCCGCCAATTCGCCCGAAATGCGGTGCTTGCAGAGTCTCACACGAGCTGAAGAACCCTTCCCAAGTGTCTTGCCCAGAAGCCAAGGTCCAATGTGCGTCTTGTATCCGTAACCACTGCTTCGCTTGCTTGACGGGACCGTCGAGGTTTGCGACACCTGTGACATTCTCTTCGACGGATCAGTATCTTGCGATGCCCTCGCTCTCGCCACTGCAGGGTTGCGAGAGTTCGCCGCAGCCGCAGCACGAGCCCCAGAGATGGGCAACTCATCAATGAGACGCTGACGATCGTAGCTGCCGGGCTGTCGATTTTCAGCGATGGCCTTGTCGCGAGACTTGACCTGTTTTACGGGGTTTTTCGACGAGGCATTGATGACGCGTTGTGTAGCGTCCGCAAGGGGAGGCCGACTGCTGGGGTTGTGGGCTCCAGCACGACAGGTCTCGGACATGATTGCGATAGTCCTCGTGTTGCGTTCAGAGCATTGTTTTCATCAGTCTCGGATCGTATAGCTCTTTGAGAGGGTCGAGGCTTGGCTAAGGGAGCTGCTGCGAAGGGAAGCGAGGTGTCCTTGGGCAAAAGTAAAGAACGAGCGAGGGTAGTAGGGGAAGAAGGAAATCGAAATGAAGGACGTGAACGAACGGATGTGTTTTGCATAGACTGGTTGCCAAAAAACCCAGACGATAAAGAGAGAAATCTTGGGTGTGGTGTGAAGGAGGGGAAAAGGAGAGGCAGCGCGGAGATCGAGGCTGTGACTCGACGGGATCAGACGCGCGGAACTAAATGAGTGCAAGGCGACTGTTGTGGTGCGCGACTGGAATGTCAGCGGAAACCCCAGCTCGGAAAGGAAGGTGAGGAAGTAAGGTAAGGCCACCAAGAAGCGAGGAAACAGAACGTTCGAAGGGAGAAACAAATCGAAGGTGACTTTAAGCTGCAAGGCCCTGAGAGACGCGGATCGACTGTAGCAACGGCGGCGAAGCGTCATCCAGAAACGAAATTACCCACCGATGGGTAACTGCGCTACGTCAGTACCGCCTGCCTTACCTATCTGACGTTGCTTCAGGCAGTCTTCGCATGGAGGTGAGGGCCTTGTAGAATCTTTCTGCAAATTGATTGTGGCCTGCCGGAGCAAGGAACAAGGGAAGGACTTGCTTTGCCTGTGCAGATTTGTCGCTTGCACCTTTTACGTGCCTACCTTCCCTTGGGGAAGAAAGAATGTTCTTTTCCAGAGAGTTGGTCTCTACCTACTTGAAAAAGGTATCAATTGAGATACTAAGTGAATGTCGGGTTGAAGGAAAAGGCAGGTCCTTCAACCGACATCACCGTCAGCTGCCACTAATATATTCGGCATGTTTCCTCTGTTATTCAACAGACCCAGCAAGCTGAGGGAAGACTGTTTAGATTACCTATCATTGTTTTTTGCTTAAAGAGACTCTAAAGACAACAAACAGTAGCTATATGTCATACTAGAGCTTATTATTTTGACGGCTTCCTCTTGAAGTGATGACCAACCCACTACCGTTGCCTTTCCCAGGCCACAGCCGCGAAACGTCAAGGGTCATCAGAAGATTTCCATGGGGGTTCAGATGCTAAGGGAAAGCTTCTCAGGAGGTACCCTGGAAGCAGGGAGACGTGTCGGCGAAAATGTCCATCTGAACAGTATTCGTCACCCATCAAACGGAGTGTTCAAGGAGAGCGACGGAAGGGATGAAGTTGGAATTGGATCAGCCACACGAAGTCTGTGCGCCGAGGATTCATGGCAGGTAAGGTGCCTTACATTATAAGGTAGTATACCTTTTGTGGGCTGTACCTTACCTAAGCTTGACGGATGCCGTACTCGTACGCATGGAGCGGTTACAGGCATTAAAAGGGAGGAGGCTTTTAAGAGACCGGCTTACCTAAGTCTCTCTCTATGAGGACAGCAAGGTAAGGCAGGGTACGCGATTTGACGCGTCTAATTAATTTCGTCGCGTCTTGTGCTCAAATTGCCCTTACGTCTTCGTTGACGACGCCTTCCTTCCCGACATATTGACTCACCAACGAAGACAACTCTTCGTAGACCTGAATACCGATTTCTCCACATTGTGTATCAGCATGGCCTCGAACCCTTCAAGTCGTCGGCGACGTCGCGTTGTGGAGGACGAAAGTGATCCCGACTCGGATGCCTTAGGTGGCGCAAGTGAATCCAAACGCCGTCGCTTGGAACAACAAATAGACGAAGCCGCTTTTACTGCAGACTCGCCAACGTCGACCCGTACGAAAGGCGTCAATGGTGTCAAGACCCATCCCGACGACGAGGGTTTTCAGCCTGGTGCGATCCGTCGCGTGAAAGTCAAGAATTTCGTAACGTACGAGATGGCGGAATTCTTCCCTGGCCCGAATCTCAACATGGTCATCGGACCGAACGGAACTGGCAAAAGTTCTTTGGTATGCGCCATCTGCTTGGGTCTGGGCTTCAGCCCGAAGCACCTAGGTCGAGCCGGCAATGTCAAGGAGTTTGTCAAGCATGGAAAACCATCAGCCATCATTGAGATAGAGCTGCAGCGTCGCCCACGAGATCGAGATCACCACGTGATCCGAGTCCAAATCGATCGCGAGCGAAACAGCCTAAAATGGTGGTTGAATGGCGCAGATACGACACACAAGACCATCCAGACTTTGATGAGGGACCTCAAGATCCAGGTCGACAATCTATGCCAATTTTTGCCTCAAGATCGAGTCGTCGAGTTCGCCTCCGCTACGCCTGTTGATTTATTACACGAGACGTTGCGTGCCGCCGCGCCGCTAGAGATGCTCGGCTGGCAAAGTAGCCTTCAGGCACTGCACAAAGAACACAAGGAACTCCTACGGGGGTCTGAGAACAGCGCCGAACAATTGAAGAGCCTCGAAGAGCGGCAAGCCGATATGCAGAACGATGTTGATAGGCTGCGAGAGCAAGAGGAGGCTCGACAGCGTGTCAAGGACCTGGGTGACGCTCGCCACGTTGCTGACTATCTCGAAGCGAGATTACTATACCGAGACAAGAGGGCAGAGGAGAAGCTTGCCGTCAAGACCTTGAAAAAGCTCGAAAACGAGGCGGCACCATCTTTGCAAGCTGTAAATCGCAAGCAAGAATACCACGAGCAGCTCTCTGCAGCTGTCCACGTTCGCAAGGAGGCGATACGTCGTGCAGAAGCGGGGGGGGATACCTTACTCACCGCAATCGAGGAGGCGGACGAACAGGTCAAAGCCACGGAAGCCAGTATAACAACGATAAGGAAAGGGTATGACACCAAGCGGCAGGAACTAGGAAAAATCCGAAGCAAGATTGGTGCTTTGGAAAACCAGGCCAAGAACAAACCTCCTGAGTTCAGCCCCCAAGAGCACAACACGTTGATTGTATGAGATGGGCTCCAACTTGAAGAAGCCACGCTAACATGCGACTTAAGCGTGAAAAGGAACATTCGCTCCGAGAAATCGAGACCGATTTTCGCCAGCTTGACGCGAAGATCAGAGATATCAAAGACCAGGGTCAGACGAAGTCACAGATGCGGAATAGACTCAACATTGAGCTCGAGAATTTAAACTCTCAAGAGGGACAGCTCCTCAATTTCATCCAGAAGAAATGGCCCGACGTCGCCAAAGGATGGGCATGGCTACAGGAAAACAGCGACAAGTTTGAACACGAAGTATTCGGCCCTCCTGCGATTTGCTGCTCGGTAAAAAATGAGCAGTACTCTGATCAGATTCAAGCACTTTTGCATGCGGACGATTTCCTTTGCTTCACCGCCCAAAGCAGAGAGGATCATAAGAAGCTCAGCAACTATTTGTACGGAGAACTAAGTCTATCGGTGAACGTGCGGTCCATCCTCAGACCCCTCACTGAATTCCGGCCAAGGATGTCTCGCGAGGAGGTCCAAAGTTTAGGACTCGACGGGTTCGCGATTGAGATGCTGACCGGACCAGAGCCAGTTCTTGCAATGCTTTGCAACGAAAAGAAGCTAGATGCTGCAGGCATTGCGCTGTCCGACATTAATGATGCTCAGTATGACCGCATAATCCAGGATGGTGTCATTAATAGCTGGGCTGCTGGGCGACAACTCTACAGAGTATCGCGGCGTAGAGATCTTGGACCTCAAGCAGTCTCAACAATGACAAGAGGCATATCAAAGGGTTCGTTCTGGACGGACCAGCCAGTGGACGAGTCTGAAAAGGCTGAGATCCGACGTCAACTGAACGAAGTCGAGGCAGAATTTCAGGCTTTGAAAGAACAGAACACCATGGCCAAGGAGCAGATGGCACAGCTCCACGAGAAGAGAAAAGAAATCCATGAAGATCTTGTGAGCAACACTTTTCTCCTCCGCTTGAGAAATGCGTATGCTAAACAATCGCCAAGAAAATGCTCAAAGAGAGAAAGAACGAACTACAGAAGGCCTACAATGCTTGGCAGGGCATTCCGATCAAGTTGGGTAAGTTGCAGCGCGACTCTCGGGAGCATTTTCTGACTGGCGCGTGAAGAAGCGGAGAAGAAAGCCTTGGAGCAGAAGAGGATCGAGGTGGAGGAGGCCAAGGGTGCGATCCAGGAACTTGGCTTCGACGCTGACAGGGCCTACCTGAACAAGGCCAAGGCCACTTTACAACATCACGCGGCCCTTGCTGCAATTCGAGAATCTCAAGAATCTCTGTTGGAGGCACAAATTCGCGAGATTGAAGCCAAGTCGGATGTTCAAGGTCTGAAGGTTAGGAATACCGACCTGATGCAACAACTCGAAGTCGAGAGGCAACATATCGCGGCTTTGGGCGAGGAGTCCCAGCAGCTCCGACAGCGCGCAGAGGCAGCGCAAGGCAAAGTGACAACTCTCTTCCATGACAACCCAGAAAGGAGGGAGTTGCTGGAGGAACTTGCCAAAGACAAGACTATCAAGGACATCGATAATGAGGTCGCGGCGGAGGAGGGCAAGATCGAGCTCATCCACGTCAGCAACCCCGGTGCCCTGCGCGAATTCGAGAAGCGTGCGAGGGAGATCGAAAAGCTACGCCAGCGGATGGAGACTTCCACAAACAAAGTTGAGGATTTGGATAACCAGATCCAAGACATACATGCCAGATGGGAGCCTAAACTCGATGAGCTCATAAGCAAGATCAACGACGCCTTCAGCTATAATTTTGAGCAAATCAACTGCGCTGGAGAGGTGAGGGTGCACAAGGACGACGACTTTGACAATTGGGCCCTTGACATCATGGTCAAGTTTAGGTACGTACAGAGGCGTGTTGCATTTGCTGTGTTAATATGCGTTCCGTCTCGGCTTGGAGTGCTAACAGCAAGCAGGGAGAACGAGACATTGCAGCAGCTGAACCAGCACCGTCAGTCGGGTGGAGAGCGCGCTGTGTCTACCATCTTCTACCTCATGGCGCTCCAGTCAATGGCGCAGTCTCCTTTCCGTGTGGTTGATGAGATTAACCAGGGTATGGATCCTCGCAATGAACGCATGGTACACGAGCGCATGGTCGAGATTGCGTGCCGTGAGCACACATCGCAGTACTTCCTCATCACGCCTAAGCTCCTGACAGGACTCCGCTATGACCCTCGCATGCGTATTCTCTGCATCGCCAGTGGCACGCATATGCCGCAGGACGGGAGCAAGCTCGATTTCAACCGGTGTCTTTCAATTCATAAGCGCGTAGCGGCTGGCGTCTGAAGTCTGTTTTCATGGCGAATGGGATTCCCATGAACATGGGGAACGGTCGTGGTTTAGCAAGGGTTACTGGTTAGGCGTTCGATGGGAAAGTGTCTTGAGGTCGCGATACCCGGATAGGTACATTTCTGCAGCTATAATCGTCCTAGTTACGACCTACCACTATGACAATCTGAGATACGGGTCCTTGCTCATTCGCCGATGGCCATGCGAACAACGCTCGGAATTGTGGTCATGAGGCCGAAAAGCTCGATTGGCTACTGTGAAGGTGAAACGGGCGGGATATGAACGAAGGACAAGAGCGACCCACAGCCTCCTTGACTTTCACTTCCGAAAATGATGGGCCGCATCTTCTGCCATTTCAACCCCCACGATAGATTGGTTGTATACCAGAGTGTACTTGTAGAATCCGACAGCCCTGTCACGTAGTCTGCCAGCTTGTTTCATGGTTCGTAGAGGTGCATTCGAGTTCGTCCGATAAATAGCACCCTTGTGCCACGCTCAACGTTGACGTTGACCGGTGTCTCAATGGAATAGATCCCAGTTACCACCCCGAATGTTCGGTGACCCGGCGCACTGGGCCGGGAGTCCCGTCACCACTCCAGTCGGCCGCGCCGTGGGAAGACCTCGCCCGGATAAATGTGGGTACCAAGCTGTACGCCGCTCAACCGCATCATTCGCTGCAAACAACGTCGCTTCCTTTCTTAAGTCGGCTACCTAATAGTTCACCAACGGTCTTGCTGATGACGAGCCGAGCGCAGCTTGAGACTTGTCACGGAACTTCTCCAACTCCGTGCGCTTATAATACGAACGACATAGAAGAAGATTCGGAACAGGAGGGCACGGATCTTGATATTTGTCTCGGTGACGTAACGGCACGAGTCCGCCACCCGATTCATCGAGCTGAATACCTCACAACCGAAAAAAACGACTCCCGTCCACCATGGCCAAAACGCAGCGCGGCAGCGAAGCCGAAGTCAAGTCATGGGGATTCCTTCACGTCTTCACGTGGACCGACGCACCGTACGCACAACAACCCCGACGGCCAGTACGCTATCAACTCTTGACTGACGGCCTTCAGGAACGCTCACTATCCTCCCCACTCCCATAGTGGCCTGACAACGCACCTCATCTTAAGAGGGAGCCTGACCATCGTTTACCCCAGGGACGAGAATCCTCAGAAGGTCACCTTTGGTGTTGGGGACCGCATGGACGTCGACGCTGGCCGTATGCACGAGGTGTGGGTGGGCAACAATGGGTGCACATATGTCATTGGAGAGTGAATTGTCTGCAGCAATGGTTGCCAAGACCCAAATTTGTCAGACACTCGCGAAATTAGCAATTATTCGTGGGTTTCGTACAAATCTTCACGACGTGACGGGTCGGCACCATCTTTCGCAACACCTGGACCGTTGGCCTCAGTCTGATTTGTCGTGCGTCAACTCTCAACCACCCATATGTATACTACGTCACCAACACCGCAGGGACACCCTGAAGACATTGGTAAAAGGTTCAGCGGCGACCGGATTTGCTCATTTGACTTTTCATAGAACTTGGCATTCATCGGTGAGAAACTTCCCATACTTCAACTACAAGTACTCATGTAGGGCCGAACACCCGGTCAGAGCTCCGGATCTGTTTGCTTAGATCCTGTTCTCTTTGCTTAAACCCTATGGCTCCCAGGCGGGCTACCTACATAGCATGCAGCCGCTCGACTTCTTTGGACGACGAGGGCGGCGCGCCCCCGCCTCCTCTTCCGATGTTTTTGTTCACGTGGGAAGCGCAGCGGCAAAGCATCAAGACACTTCAGGTCATGCATAGGTCCGGGAGCACGGCTCGCCCACGAACTGGCAGAGTCGAAATGCAGGGTACAGGTTTGCAGTTAGCTGTAGTCAGCTTTGGCCGGTGGGAGTTTATAGACTTGCTGGTGCTAACAGAACAGCCGCAATGAAGAGACGAACCCATCGTCAAGGAGAGCTGCCCACAAATTGCGGCTTGCGCGCCAGACTGCCTCAGTCTTGAGTCCATCATACTGTGCCTTCTTACCGCCGCCCATTGGTGTCATCATCGGGCTACAGACCAAGAGCAACACAAAAAGGGGTGCCTAGAAGCGCAAATTCAACTTTGCGGTATCATTCCCAAGTCCTTTGCTTCTGGCAGTTGCTTCTGGCAGTTGTTAGCGGCAGCTTCGGACGTTGGACAGGTCCGGACGCCAACAAGGCAAGAGTCGGACGTCGACCAAACTTTTACGACACTGACACCTCGACGGCTGTCCGGCGAACTTGACTCGGGACGCGCCATGTCCGGGTGGCATACCGGACAAATTACGCAACTCTAAAAAAAAATAAGAATAAAAATAAAACATCCAAGGGTTGTAGCCGGCGCTGAGACAGACGACTGCACCAAGCGAGTCGTGCAGCATACCATTTGTTCTATGACCCGGACATGGCGTTGCGCAAAGCTTGCGCAATGTTGCGTCAAGTTGCGCGGTGGCTGACGAGTGGCCAGGCGGGCCTTTGGCCTGAGCTGCAAAAATCGGGTTTGGTGGATCAACTTGGCCAATGCCGACTTCGTCATGACATCCAGCGGTACGCGTCTCGAATGTTTAAGGCGAACTTGGGAGTGCAGACCAGGCCTTTGCGAAGCAAGGTAATCATCTCACAATCCGGTCGAATGAATCGTCGCGCATCCTTCCAAACTTGAACTACGCGTGCTATCGAAAGTGCATTCGAGAGGGTGACTCTCCAGACTCGCGTCTTTCGTACAATAATCGTACATACCATCCCTAATATGCCCAACGGCAGAATATTTCCCGTTGACTAATATGCCCAACGGCAGAATATTTCCCGTTGACGAGAGCGGGGAAGAGCCCGTCATGTCGCAGTCACTTTTACCCACCTTCTCCCTCACAGACTGCTGGGAAAAGCGAATGATGGGAAAGACTTGCGCACAACAATCTCGATGACGGCCCGCTACCCTTGTTCAATTTTACATCGGCTAGAAGCCGAGACTGGGGCTACTGGTGAAATGCGACATTCAGCAAGCATCGGTTGCGTTGGAAAGAATCCGTCACATTCACTATTGAAAGTCGGCCCACGAGCAGGTACTCGCAGTAGAAGACAAGACGTACGTAGTACGTGCGTACTGTGGAACAGACAGGCCTTACGGATAGCCGAGTGGGGATTGGGGGATCAACCAGGTGTTTCTTTCCTCCGTCCCCTGCTCGTCACAGTCGGGACTTGCGGCCGCGAGAGAGGGTAAATTCACCGATGGTTGAACGTTGAACGTTGTTCGTCTGGCTCGCAATATACTAGCTCTATGGCCGGCCTTGCGGTCAGCGTCGTCCGCAGCAGGAATGCTTGAGAGTATCATGGGTCAGGGGCACGGCACGGCACGGTGCTGCGGAAGAGATAGGACTGCTTTGAGGGACATAGCCTCCCTAAAAGGACGAGGCGAATCGAACTTCCACAGAGCCCGTCATGATGCTTCCATGCAGCGAGCGAACGCGTGCTCGGCCCAACCGCCGTCCGAATTGCTGCCAGCAAAGCCTAGTTTTCGACGTCTGGCAGAAACAGGGAAGTGCGGTGCAGGCAGTCTCAGAGTATCTTATCCGTCTTTGAAAGATGGGCTGGTGGCCGCAGCTGAGCGATGGCAGGCTATCCTCTTAACATGCACGCACTGCATCAGCTTTCTTTGGGCGATCCAGCATGCATCCAGCATGCTGCCTGGAGGCCCGAAGAAGAAGAAAAAGAGGGGGAAAGCCCCTGATTGGGGGGATGCGGACCGGCCGGGGCTACGCAGGGCAACGTCCGAAAGACCCAACCAAGTCTTGTGGTACATTTTGAAACGAGCACCAAATATGAGCCTCAATCGACCAAGACTCGTCTCATACGCCATGATCAATAGGCGATAAACAACGCAGCGACGGAAAGGTGGCCTGGGCAGTATACCTGCCGTCTTGCTCTGGATTGATTACTACGGAGCCACTGCTGACTGTGAGAAATGGCTTCCGCCGAACGAGGTCGATGTAGAGGCTGGAAATGGCGTCCATGACTACTTCTCGAAGTTAGACTAGCAGGCATCAGAGCTCAATCCTCATCTTGGGCATCGGAAGGATGTTTCTGCTGCGTCAAGTCAGCGTCTTTAACGTTGCCTGTGTTGCCGGCCTGTGGCCTCACAGGCCAGAGACGTTCGATTCTTTTCAGCGCTATTGGTATTGGCCTAGCGGTCCAGTTTTTGCCTGGTCCACTGGCTTAAGGCGGCGAGCGCCACAGCGTGGCTGCCACGAGTGGTTGCGACCACCTCGTCTTACCTAACCACAACCACAGGCGAGAAGAATTCGATCCTGATTGCAATCAGATTTTATCGTGATAACGAATACATGCTACCCAGGTGTGCCAGGATTAGGCACCTGGTGGTGTACTTGGAACCCGAACCCATAGGCGCAGCCGCCACCAGTTTGTCTGCTTATTACTTTGTGGGTAGTCAAGTAGTATACTATACCGCAGCATGCTGGTAGACATCCCGTGCATATCACAATGTATCTGGCTACCCGTCGTGTTGGTGAATCAGGTTTTGATCACTCACTACGGAGTACGTACAGTCTCGGACATCTGCTAAGAGCCATGTTGGACGCCATGCCACGCGCAGCTGGTTGTATTGGCTCCGGACTTGGTGTGGGCGCGTCGTTCGGGCAATAGATACTCGCCTAGGTTGTACAAGGTAGTACTGGAATTAGTTGGTAGCGAAGCAAATAGCTCGGTCATTCAGATTGCATCGATGCTGCGTACCTTTTGCAGACAACCACATGTCCGACGTCCAGGTGAGGAACCAGGCCTATACTACGTATGCCCATGGGAAGTCCGACGGGAATGAACGAAATGCATCCAGACGCGCCATGGCACATGCCGCGTGCCCAACTCTCCGGGGTCTGTCTCCTCGGCGGTCTGCGCAGTAGTTGCTGGTTAGCGCTCGGCGCATCGCACCCTCTCCAGATACAATGTGCTGAGCAGTGTGCGTGCGATGTTGTCGTCCGCGTTCCATGTCAACGTCAGTGCAGCTCCGCGTGGGCCAGCGGCCAGTTGAGTTGGAGCATGGGATAACCCTGCTTGCCTGCCCAGTCGCTTGCAGTGCGTCTCAAGCCATGCACGTTGTCGCCATCAGGAGCCACGTCTTGGTTTTCACGGAAGGTTGGAACAGATGCCATCTGAGAGTCCACTGGTGCCATCCATGAGTCCACGCTTGCACCTACTACGTACTGCGTATGCTCAAACCATCACTCACGAGTCACTCTTACACTATGACCACGCGTGCCCACTGAAGACTGCCATGCAAAGTGTGCAGCTGCACGCTGCACGAGCAGCCGGGCAATTATCAGGTTTGGACTGAGGTGCCAGGATTTTCACCGTCCCAAGTCCCTACATTGCCAGGCTCCTCGTCTCATGGAAACCGGCCAACATTGGCGCGCTAGATGCCTTGCCCACTTGCCCAGGGAAGATACAGTGGCCAGATGTCTCAGGCAATGTCTCCGTCGGGTGACAGCTACCTCACTTCGCCTTCCCCACGCATGTACATCCATACGCCAGGGAGCATCATGACCTACCTCGCTCCCTGCGACCTCGTGCATAGGATGATAGGTAGATACTTTGATATCGCAGCTCCTACCTCATAAGCCATGTACGAACGTAGCAGTATGCGCGATGTCCATTCAACGCACGGGTACCTGCCTGAGGTGAAGTAAAATCAAGGTGCAATCCATACCTAGGTACTGCATACTTGCAGTACCTACTGCAGTACCTACTTCTCTTGTTGGCAAGTCAAGGCACCCTGACCGGCCTAGGCTTCTCGCCTCATTACCTCCCCCGTGCGCTTTTAATTGCACGATCGCTCTTTGCCCATTCCGAGCCCCATCTGCTATTCAATGTCATATTAGACCCTCTGAACGACCCCTATCCCACTCTGCTCTCTCATGACCGGTTTTTCATCTTGTGTCCGACCTTTAGTTTCTTTTCGTTGCGTGCTGTTTATGCTCTCTCTGATGATTATTCTTGGCCTCGGCAGTCGTTCATCTCCAACTAATCAACTACAGCACTGCCTATTTTGTGCACCATTGTACTCACCGCACCGAGCTTAATAGCCGACAGCATACGACAGCATACGACAGCATACGACAGCATACGACAGCATACGGCAGCATACGACAGCATACGACGAAACTATCGAGACCACGGCTTCCAGACGCCCTCGGACTGAAACTGCAGTCGATCAACCCAGCAAACCATTGCGCGGCATGGCAACGTCACAGGCACTTTCGTAACAAGCTCCCACCGGCTCGACTGGACTGCCGTTCAACTCCGCCCACTGCCCACCAATTCGCAGCTCCGTGGTGACGATTTCCTTAGTTGCCAGACTACAACATGGGCAACACAAACTCTGCAGAGTCGATACACAATGCCAACGCCTATGGGGTCAGTTCTAGTAGGAAATCCCCTCAGAAGCTGTCAAAGCCCAAAGTTGGCAACCATGCAGCGCCAACTTCCTCGTCGCAACAAGCTGGCTTGTTGGCCAAACGTGCCCGCGCCGTATCCGCCAGCCTCCCGCCTTCTCGCTCGAATTCCATCTTTTCCCCTCCGACGCACTCGCCTGCACCGTCCACATCCAACGACCCGCCCATTTTCGCTTCACCCGTGGCGCTGCTCCCCCCGATCCCGCCCGAACCTCCAGCACCAGCAAGCAAAGATTGGAAACGCAGGACAAGTCTTTTCCGGTCGAAAAGCTCGCAGGAATCCCGCCAAAGAAGTAGGCGGGGAGACAAAAGCGCTGTCAGGCCAGATGCCGCGTCGGAGTCCGCTGACAGGATGGCGAGGGCAAACTCGATGACCTGGGAGTCTCAAGAGATTATGGATCATGCTAGGCATTTGCAGGTGAAAAGGTACCGTGTCGTCGCGCCCTTACTTATCTTCCTGGTCTACATTTCTAACAGCCCGTGTTTAGTTGGCACGTTCCCGGAAATCGGCAGTCCATCAACTACAATTTAATGTCCTACGAATCGAGAAGATTGTTGAATCTCAGCGAGGACCTTGCTGCGTGCGAGGAAATTTCTATCCTGTCGGATGGCAAGTTCGAGGTGTACCGTGACGAGGTTTCGCAGAATACATGGAAAAGTTCGAACCCGCATCAGACAGCGGCTGCAAGCGCGCAGGTGACCCGAGCAAATTCCGAAGTATCTCTGTACGCACCTGTGCGCCGACGTTCAATGGTGCAAACCCCAGGCCTGGCGACTCGAATTACGGTGGAGCCACCTGTTCCCAGGAGGTCGAGCCTCCGACGCAGTCTTCCAGACACACCAGCCGGTGGGCGATCGAGACTGAACTCCATTGAGTCGACGCTGACCCCCATATCGCCCTTGGACGAGCCCGTCTCTCAATCGAATCAGTTGCCAGAGCTTCTCCCCTCACCTGTGAGTGAGCCCGTGGAACGAGCGCTAACGCCCTCCGACATGGATTACCGACCACTTGGGGCCATGAAGTTCGGTTCACTACGAATCACCAACGGAGCCGCTAGCCCTTTGCCAAGTCCGGACCTGGAACCACCTTTGAGATTTCGCGCCATTTCGGAGCCACCGCTGCTTGATAATTTTACTTTAGAGCTGGATGGGACGGGTCACAACAGCAACGGGCTTGTTGGGGACGCCCTACTACTGGAATACTCAGCCGAGGTTCTAACCGTTAGGAATGATCCAAACGCCAAACCCTCCATTGAGCGATTGCAAGCAGAACAGACGTGGAAAGCCACCAATAGTGTGGCTCGCGCTGACAGCGGCATTCTTGCCAGTCCGTCGGCAGAGGTCCAGCCCAAATTGCTGTCGAAGGCCGATTCCGGTTACAGCTCCAATGTTTCGCTGAGATCCTTCCACGCCAAGCAGCCTGGTGGTCAGAGGGATCATCTTTCGAGAAATGAGTGGGACTTCTTGGATCCTTCAGCAACAAATTTAGGCGTCAACATGACAGATTCGTTAGGCTGCCGCATTAGCCCCGAAGATGTTTCTTCGACATTAAATCCGCTAGCTCTGCATCTGAACATTGACGGCCGGGCTACTTCTTATCGAAAAAACACAATAATGGCCAGCACGCCGCATAACGACTCGGACTCGGACACCGCTCACGTTGGCGCGCGGGAGCCGAATTCCAGCACATGTATTCGAATGCCTGGGCTGCACCATTCCGGCGACACCACGATCAGCGCGTTCAATTCATCGTTGAGCATCGGTAGTGGTTCGCAACGAATTAGCAGATTTCAACGCTTTATAGGCAGTGGCAGCATGCGAGGGCCTCCGTCTGTGCATACCACTCACCCGGCCGATGAACGCGTTCCCTCCATCCCAAAATTTGTTCAGACACAGCTTGAAGAACATTCGGAACGATTTCCCGTGTCCACGAAGAGCCTGACACTGAGGGCTCGTGCTAGTAAGGAGAGACTGAAAACGGTCACGAGCGCGGGCAGCTGCGAAGCTGGACAGGCCGAAGACCTTCGGTATTCTGCGAACACGGCCACCACTACTCGAAAACTTGTTGCCTCATCAATATCTGTCCCAGGAGATAAACCCAAGACGTCGCGGCGTTTTTCCTTTCATTCGTCGCTTGCGCAGGCCGCAGCTTCCGTCATGCCTCGTCGCTCAATTCAGCGAAAGCCATCTGCACCACGCACTACATCAGCCAGTGATGATGTCAAAGGGGAAAGAATCGACGAGTCAGAAGGCGGCCATGCAGCCAAAGTCGCTTCTGCTGAAGGTTTGTGCGAAACAATCGGCGAGGGCGACGTGAATCCTCGATTCACGGCTCACGCAGATGCGTCCGACGGCAGTGCCACGACTAGGGCAATCACCATGCGTGATGATGCGCATCGCAGTGAAGAAATGCACTCTAGACCCCAAGGTCAAATGCCCCCCCTGACCAACAACGCCGTCTGTCTACCTACAAAAAACGTCCAGCAGTCGTTCAATGGCTTCGATTCTTTACCCGGAAAGAAGAAGTCTCCGCCAATCAGTTTACTCACCCGCAGCGGTAATGGTCCCAGAAGTCTTGTTCAGCGACCTCAATCGACGACTTTTAGTGACATGGGCCAGGCTAGGAGACAGGCTTTGTCGAGACAGAACAGTCGCGAGGCCATACAAAGCTACCCGGCTGCGTCGCCAATAATTCGCGAAGACGGATTGTCGGCACCTCCGATACCGCCAATGAGCCCTATGCGGGCCATGACGATGTTCGAGCAGGATGCGCAACGTCCACACGTTGTGCGGGACAAATGGCGTCCCATTAACGGTGGTTTCGATGCGACCCAAGGGCATAATCCTGCCGCGGGGATCAGCATTTCAGATACGCACTCTGGATCGCAACCTCGCCGTCAACTTCGCCACCGGGCGAGCTGTGAAGGCGATACTCATCAGCATGGTGGACCAGTTGCGCGCGGTGTCCAATCTGTCGACCAGCCACCAAGTCAAGGCGATAGCTATTACAGAGAGCCGCTGTTGGCTCTGGAACATGAGCAATGGGAACAGGAGACGCGGCAAAAACACAGCTACTTCTCCCCCGACAGTGTTCAGCCGGGTCTTTCGAGGAGCCGAAGCCGCAGTCGTAGCGTCCACGCAAACGGCAATACACAATATCGCGTCCTCCACAGCTATAACTCGCCTGCTTACCGCCATGCCCCAATATGGGGTTGACGAAATATGGAGGTATTCGGCCCTGCTTAATCTTTGGTTAAGAGGTCGGTTCGTTGTCTGGAAGCGCCGCTGCAACACAAAGTCATGGCCATATCTTGTTCTTGGCTCGCCACCTTCTTTGACTCCACCGCTCAGGTCGGTATAATTACTTGGGCCGCGAGTTCGACGGGAGAGTACCCCCTGCCCATTCCCGGAGGTCGAGGGGCATATATTGGGCAGCGTTGCGAATTCGAACTCAGAAAACAGGTCTACGAAATACCGGGGAGGGGCTATCAATTTTGGCCACTCTCGGAAAATCGTAGCAGAACAAACAGCACGCATCTGGCATATTTGTATTCAACTTCCGTTTGTCTGTTTATTGGTCGGGTCAGCTTTGATGGTTCAGTGGCGTTATGGAATACCCTTGAAATTGCCAGTCCTCGAGATCGTTGGTGCCGGGATATGGGGAGGCCTAGAAAATAGTCGGCGGGCGCGTCCGGCCCCTATGAATGAAACACATGAATCCGGAAAACGTTTGTGAGATTGCCTGCTGACGTGAAAGAGCTGGTCGCCGGTGGCTGTCCTTAGTCCCACACGGAGGATCCGCATTAAGGCCGCGGCGGAACTGAACCCTCGAACTATGCCGTGCCCGAAACGGCGACACGGGCCGCTCCGGTGAAAGTGGAGTGATGAAGCAGGTCGCACCGGGATGGTCCTTGCGGTGTATGGAAGACCCTGATCGGACCTGGCGAGGGCGGCTCGAGGCAATACGAAGTGGCCTCTACGACACTGCAGTTTTACCGTGGGGAGGATGCGTAGATCGAATAATGCCAAAATCGGCTCGGCAATGGCACGGAATGTCCGCGCATCGTGATGGCCTATTTAGCTCATGAGACGGAGCGAATGTCGCTTCACCGTCGATGGCATTTGGCGAAATGCGGAAGTTGTCAGTCCTCCACGTACTGACCTTGTTGGGCAATACTAGTGTGCGCCTAGGATGTTATGGAAGCCATTCCCTACTTGCGAAACGATAACTCAGTTTATTGGTACTTTGTAGGGAAGCACCACGCCAGCCTCATCGACAACCAATTAGGTTTAATGTTATACTCTTATGGCAGACTTCATAACCCAGCTCCCCCCGCTAGCAGCCTGGCGAGGCGCGGTGCGTGCAGTAGGTTGGTGGTACATTCCAAGGTATATCGAAGGCATATCACACATGCCCATCGAAATTTGAGTGGTGGGTCTTGATTAATGTGAACTCAATTGTTCAAGTAGACCTTTGATGAGAGGCTCACATGTCTACTTATAAGTATACAAGCAGGGCAGTTTCCAGGAACATGAGGCTTACCATGTAACTGGGTGAAAAAAAAAAAAAGTGCATACTCCTCCGCACCACCCACCTATATATTCCGCGTGGACGACGTCAAATTTGTGTGCTCTTTTTTCCCAACCAGTTGCCATGTCATGTAGAGCCATGGATGTAAGTGAGGAGTGTCACTGAATTTATCAAATCTTTCGGCGTACCTGGCGGGTACCGGCTAGGATAACTGTGTAATGTGGAGGCAGGTCTGTGGATCCAGGCCTCCGGGGCAGTGCTGCAAGCACGACAGATCCTTGTTGGCCTGCCCATGATTTATGCACGCCACCTAAATTGGGCCGTGGGAGTTTCCACCTGGTATATTCGCATGTGGACAAGGCTGATCCTTTTTGTGTATGCACGACTTCCATAGAGAAGAGCTTCAAGCTTATCGCTGTGCTGGTCTTGCCTAGTTTATATTCAGGTCGTGTCATCCAGCAGTGTATCCAGATCTACTGTACGTTTTTATGTCGTATCCAAAGTGGTGGCCACCGAGCATGTCGCTGCAGACTTCTGCCTATCGTAGGGTGGCATGTACTTGCAGGTAAGATTACGTAGGTAGCATCGCTCCACCAGCTGCTGACATGCATACCTACCTACCTATACTAAGGTACCTTGCCTACCTACCCGTGCCCGCCCCCACTTTAATTGGAACTCGAAGACTCGTCACCCACTAAAGTGG
>MASP02000368.1:8388-29657 GCA_001693025.2 Colletotrichum lindemuthianum
CTATCTATATTAATAGGTTTCTAAACTTAATATCTTTCTAGATATTATTATTATTATTAAAATCAATTAGTAGGCTTTTCTTACTACGCTAAATTCTAGCAGATTGAGTACTAGGAGGAGTATAGTTAATATTATACTGTATTGTAATCTGTAAAAGATAGTTATTTTTCTGTATATTATTTTAAATAAGTAAATATTCTAAATTCTTTCTTAGTAGTAGAAATTTATATAGTTAAATAAATATTATTATGAATTTGATTTTCTATATTAAGATAAGCTGACTGGAATATATTAATATATTTAATATTCTGAAGAAGAGGTTTTATTTTCTAGCTTTTCTGAGTTTTTAGTAATTTTTTAACTTACTCTAGATATTTCTTTTTGTTAGTTATAGTCTTTGGGTAGGCTCTAGCCTTTTTTATATACTTATTCTGTAAGTAGTTATTATTTATTTTTCTTTTCTATTCTACGTTAGAGCCTGTAGAATAGCCTATATTCTGATTAATATAATTAATTACTATAAAATTATTAGGAACTTAGGTAACTTACTGTAATTTAAAGATAATAATATCTTAAAGTTTCTATAGTTATACTAGCTTATTAGTAAAGGAAATTCTTTAGTATTTTATTAAATAAAGAGGTAGTAGAGTATTTCTTACTGTCTCACTAGTGTTATTATTGTTATTATTGTTTTTATTAGGTGAATAATCTGGAGAAATAAAAAATAAAAACATTAGAGATAAATATCTGTAGTGTAGTTTATATGTAAATGCTTCTTTCTGAAAAAAAGTAATACTTTGATTATATTCTGAAATTTATTATAAAGTATATTTATATATATAAGAAGATTATATAATTTGAATAGTACTAGTTTTATATTTTTATTTTTTAAAATAGCTGAGAAATTAATATTTTAATATTTACTGATTTACTCCTTCTTTTTTAAGATAGTTATAAAAAGTATTTACTATTTCTACTTAATATATTAAAATATAAACCTTATAATAATATTACTACTAATATTCCTACTTAGTAGTGTAAATTTACTTATTATTCTTATTTAATTTAACTAATTAAATATTACTTATAGATAGCTTACTAAAAAAAATATAAATATAATATTACTGCTATAGCTAAATAGGCTGTAGTGAAAGTTTTAACTTTAGTTACTTTAGTTATTAATAAGAACTTTACTACTTAGAAAACCCCAGTGGCTTAGAAGATCTTACCTAGAAAGATTTCAGCTAGAAAGTCTATCTAGTGAAAGCTATATAGATACTATCCTAATAATAAGTTTATTCTTAATTACTATAAATAATTACTATAAATTTAATTATCTATAGCTATAGCTATTTGGGAAATTTGTTACTACTAATATAATATTAAGTTTTTAATTCTTAAAGCTTCCTTCTAATATCTTATTAGGGAATTAATAATATAGATTTCTAGTAAAGAAGATCTCTATTATTAATGATTAGTTATTAATATTCTTTAAGAAGTAGCTAAGTAGTATCTTACGAAAATATTTCAGTATAAGTAATATATTATAACCTGTTGGAACTATAGGACTAAGGGGCGCCCCGCAGGATACCTAGCAGCTGCAGGACCTTTATATACAGGAGGATATAGAAATAATAGAGACTCTACTTAGTATAGAAAAACTATAGTATAAGTTACGTAACGATAAGATAAGGATTATTTAGGATTAATATAATCCAGTATAAGTTAGAGGCTAATAGATTATATTGGATTAATATAATCCAGAATAAATAAAGGAATATATTAACTAGCTGGGTTTATATATAAGATAAGCTTAAGTATACTTAAGATTAGATTTCTATAGTTTTTTAGTAATTAATTTTGTGATTATTTTTGGATATTTCTAGCTTTATTCCTTAATCCTCTTATTAGACTTATATCTAATTATTATAAGTCCTGAAAACCTAATCTTATTAGTATTATAATAGTATTATTATCTATATATTATAGTTTTAACTTACTACTAATAGACTTACTTCTACTAGATTTAAGGCTGACTGTAATATTTTAATTACTTCAATTTAGTAAGTTAATTTTATAAAGCTTACTTAATAGTATTTAGGAAAGAATATTACTATATCTACTGAATATTAAACTCCTTCTACTTCTTCTAGTTCTTAGGGAATACTCCTTAAGGGTAAATAACCTATTAAGTTTCTAGATTAAAAAATAAAGGATATTGAACTCTCTAGTAATAAAGAGAATAATATTACTAAGCTTATATAATAACTTTAAAAAAGCTAATAGAGATATAGCTAAAATATAGGAGATTATTAATAGTAATACTATAGAAGTTACCTAATTTTAGTAAAATCTCTATAATAATCTAGATTAGTAGTAACTTCTCGCTTTTTAGTAGGAGGTTAATATTCTTTATACTACTACTAATATTATCTAAACTCCAGTTAAATTATATAAGAAACTTTAACTTAACTTACTTCAGACTTTTAATAAGACTCCTAAGTATTTTAAGGAATTCCTTACTTAAGTTAGAGTTTACTATTAGTTTTATAATTTCAGTTTTAAGGATAAAATTAAATAAGTTATTTATACTACTTTATTCCTTAAGGGAAGAGCTTCTATATAGTTTAAACTTTATCTTACTAACTTTCTCACTTATAAATAGAATGATTTTAAGTTAGAGATTCAGACTATTTTTATAAACTATTATAGTTTTGAAAGTATTTTAATCTTACTATTTTAAGAACTAGATAAGTAATAATAGTATGAATAAGATTGTATAGTTTTTAAATAGAAGTATATATTTATATATTATATAGCTAAGTTTAGACATATTTATATTAGACTTAACTATACTAATAATACTAAGATCTTTATATTTTATTAAGGACTAAAGGAAGATATTAAAGATAAGCTTATTAAGTAAGATAGACCTAGCAACTTTATTATATATATAGAATTTACTATTAAGATTAATAATTAACTTTTTAAGTGTTACTACAAGAAAGATAAATAGTAATAACTTTAGTAACCTAATAGTGAATATAAATACTGAAGATTACTATATAACCACTCGAACTAATACAATAATTAGGAGATTAGATAATAATTTACCTTATAAATAAGTATATTTTTTAGTTACTATAGTAGTTTTATTGATCTTACTACTGAAGCTACTACTAAGGATAATAAATAATAAGACTTTAAGTATTATAATTATAATAAACTAAAATATATAGCTAAAAACTGCCGCTCACTTAAGCGTTAGTAATAAGGATAATAATTTCAGCTAGTATCTAAATAAACTTAATAAGCTAATATTACTAAGAAGGAAATATTTTATATTTCTCTAATCTAGATAGTCTATTTTAATAATATTTATATTATATACTAAGGATTTAAGGATAATATAGGATAGTATCTTAAGAATTCTTCTGGATAATTAGAATACTATACTAAGAAGATACTAGTAATAATTAATATTAAGAAAGAAGAAGATTTTGTATTAATCTCAGAGTGAGACTGGACGTAAGAAAATAAAATAGTAATCCTATAACTATAGGTAGTTGAGAGAGAATTTTACTATAAGATTAGTAAAATATTTAATAGATAATTTCTATAGAGAATTTAGTATTAGATTCAGTAGAGAATTAATATTAGAGGAAACTTACCTCTTACTTAAGCTTTCGTATAGCTACTTAGAATAAGTAATAAGATACTAATAAAGATCCTTACTATAGTTAAATATTATAAGCTGGAACGTAAGGTTAAGGAATAACTTAATAACTTCTACTAGTAAAAATATATTAAAGTTAGTCTAGGAATTTATATTAACCTAAGTAATCTATTTAAGTTAATTAATCATAATATTAAGTTAGATAATATTATTATGTAAAACCTAGGATCCTCTATTTTATAGTAATTATATAGTGATAAAAGTAAGTAGTTTAGAATTAAGAGTATTTACCTAATTTAAGATAAGTAATTTATTATATTCTATAGAGTTTTAGGTAATTAGGTTCTGAACTACTTTAAGATAATCCTCTATAATATAGATTATAAATTTCTATAAATTCATTATCTAGCTTACTAAACTATCTTTTAGGTATATTATATATAAGATAAGTATATATTATATTTCAGTAATAAATTTAATAGATAATTCTTCCTATAATAACTTGAGAATAATCTGATTCTAAATATATATCTTGATATAGATCTACTATTCTAGGAATTTCAGTATTTTAATAAAGACTACTTTATGATATTCACACTTAGTGAAGACTACTTTATAGTATACATAAATAATATTATTAGTGAATAGATAGACTACGAATTAGACTACTATATAATCTATTATATTAATAAAGTAAGAGAATAGTATTATTAATATAATAAACCTCAGGAATAAGAAAAAGATACTAAAGATAGACTTATATTACTAATATTAAAATATAGAGAATTCATATTTAGTAAGATATTTTAAGAAGGAAAGATTATAATCTACTATTATAAAAGTAGAATAATATTAGAATAGAGGTATTATAAGTAGTTAAAGAACTAGACTTACCTACTAAATAAGGATAAAGAAAGGTATTTTAGATAAGGTCTTTATATTTAGTAATAGTAGAATATGATAATAAATACCTTCACCTTAATATTACAGTAAATAGATATAGAATATAAGTTCTAATTAATTATAATACTTAAGGAAACTTTATATTACTATTAGTAGTAAATAAATAATAGATCCTATAGATAATAAAAGCTGAATTATATTAGCTATATACTATTAAAAGAGAGAGTATTAAGTATAGTAGAGATATTATTAACTTAGAGATTATATACTTCCCCTTAAATTATTATAGCTAGAAGGAAGACTATATTTTTAATATAATAGAGATAGGTAATTAAGAGACTATTTTAGGAATCCTATAGTTATAAAAGAATAACTTACAGATAGATTAGAAGACTAACTATTTCTAATAGAAGAATTTAGTTTCTAAAGACTCTCTAGATAATAAGATTCTATATAAATTAGATATAACTCTAAGAATATAAAGATTTATCACTTACCTTAAAATTAAGAATATAGTAGTCTAAATATTAAATATTATAAAAATAGTAAGAGTTAATAATAATATAGATTAACTTCAGACTATCCCTAATAAATACTAGATCTATAAATAACTTTTTATAGAAGAATTTAAAATTAAACTACTAGAGTATATAAGCTATAATCATTAGATCCTTTTAACAAAGGAGAAGAAACTTAAATTCAGTAAAGTCTACAGACTTAATTAAATAGAAATAGAAATACTTAATATATATATTAATAAATACCTTAAGAAAAATTATATTAAATATTTAATATTATGTGATGACTAAATAGTATGGTATATAGTCTGAATGTAGGTTGTTGAAAGGTATAATCTATTTAACCTAGAATGGAGCGTTCGAATACGTATAAATAGGCTGGTTGGGCTTTATATAAGCTAGAATAGCTACACGGCAGAATAGATACTGTAGTTATTCTTATATACCCCCCTAGTGGAATAACTACTGGATGAAATCTTATACTTTAAGCTCTAAATAGTATATTTAATAAATGAAATACTATAAATAGATATTAAAAGTTATTTTTTAAATATTAAAATAAAAGAAATAATATATCTTAACTAACCTATTATAATATTCATTTTTGAAATAATTATTATTAATATTCAGTAGGAGCGACCTATTAGTTCCTTCTGAGATTGTGTGATCTTAGCTTTATAAGTGTTACAAATTTCAGCTTTATTTATGCTTACTAAGCTTTCTTATCTTCTTAACTAATAATCTTAACTGTTATTATATTTATTAGCTGTAAGTATTACTACTATAGATTTTATATATTATTTTATATAAATTACTTTAACTGTTACTAATACTTAATTTAGGCTGAAGTAACTTATAATATTATTACTGAGGTTAATAGTGTAATTCTATTACACCTTATTCTGGATACTATAGTTTTTAATTAGCCTGTTTCTATTCTTACCTAACAAATTCCTTTATTGAAGGAGATACTCTCTAATACTAACCTTAAGTCTCTTTAATAAATAGAACTTAACTTCGTAATAAGTGTTTTTTATTATTTTTATTATTCCCTCGCTCCTAATAATATATCTGGAACTTGAGAACCTATTCTCTATTCTCTTGAGAAAGTATATTATATTTAGTAACTACTTAGTTTATTTATTTATTTTATTGATACTAACTTTTTATTTCTTATAGATATAATAGTAAACTCTATTATTAAACTTATAAATTCCGTTAAGATTTAGTTTATTTATATAATTTAAAAGTAAGTTAGTAATATAGAGCGTTTATATTTTTTTAAAGTATATTTTACTATTACGTAATAGTCTAAGATTAAGGTTTTCTAACTGAAAACTTTTATTAAAATATATTTTACTGAGTTTCCTAATTTCTTAGAATTTTTACCTAGTTTTTCTATATTTAAGTTGCCTGATATACTTAGGTTTAGTAATATTAAGAATACTATTATTTAGAGTTTAGCTGCTTTTATTAAGAAGTTAGCTGCTCCTACTGTTATTAAATGTCGCTATAGTTATCCTAAGAAAGTATAGATTATTACCTCTCCTACTAATAATAAGGAAGATAATTTTATAGGTAATCTGTTAGTTAAGAATAAGAATAAAGAGTCTGAATTTATTAAAGAGGATAATAATAAGGTTAAATAACCTAATGAAGAGAAAGAGGATAAAGTTAAAAAGGTTATTAAATACCTAAAGAAATATTACAAAAATATACTGATATTTATAAGAAAGTTTATTTAGATTAAAAATTAAGAAGTATCTTCTGAGATTAAGAATCTGAAATACTAACTTAAGAATATATAATATTAATTAGCTAATTTAGATAAGTCTATTAGTTCTAATAAGTTCACACCTATTAAGGAAGGTAAGTTAAAAGTTAAGACTTTAGAGGAATATAAAAGTTACTTAGTTGAAAATAAGATAATTAGAGAGGCTTAGCTTTTCTAAACTATTCTCTATATTATTTATATTTTAAATTTTATTTTTAACTATAGTTTCTATCTCTATTTAATTAAAGTTAGAGGTAATAATATACTTACTGAATATTATTTCTAGTGTGTAAATAGATTCCAAAAAGCCTATATCTCTATATCCTAAAAGACCTATAATATATTTAAATATTATATTAAAGCTGTTAAGATATCTGATAATAATTTTGTAAGTAGCTTATTATAAATTACTAATCTAAAGCTAACTCTTATAGATGAAAGGTAAGTAAGTTAGTAATATAAAGATTATAGTCTAACTTAAGCTGTATTTAAACTAACAGAAAGAATTTAAATTAATTTTTATTAAGAATAGAAATATTTCTGGTTCTACTATTTAGATACTGCGATAGGCCTGGGGGCTATGAGGCTATAGGTGGCTATAAGGCTAACTAGGCTATACGGAGAGGCTACGTAGCCACTGACCGTACGTAGGGCTACAGCCCTACGTAGCTACGTATTTAACTATAGCGTAGCAAGCTAGTTACAGCAGTAACAGAAGCTAGTTTTTCTATCCATTTTTCATCCCTTTTAGTATAGCTATATAGCTACAGTTATATAGCTATTATAGCTACTCTTTTGTAGGGTTCTTTTGTTTGTTTTCGTTGTTGTTGTTCCACCCTATTTTAATAGAGGTCTATCTAGGGTCTCACTCTATTTCAATAGAGGTCTATCTAGAGTCTTACCCTATTTTAATAGAGATTCTATCCAGGATTTATGCTTATTACTTCCTTTTTATTAAGGCTGTGATAGGTGGACACTTCTATACTGTCTAAATAAACCTGCCGCTAGGTTAATAGACTAACTAACCTATTTGCAGACTAACGCTGTTAACTACGTTTGAATATAACTGTTTATTTAATTGCTATAGCCTTATAGATACTATGGATCCTATAGATACTATAGATTATATGGAGGATATAGTTATGCGGATGCTACAGCTTCTGTAGGCTATAGTTACAGCTATATATATAGCGAAAACGTTGAAAATTAACGAAAGCAACAAGAGGGCTAGCTATATATATTATAGCTATATGGACTATAAAGGCTACGGATGCTATAGATACTATAGATACTACAGATCTTACGGATCCCTCGAATAAACCCCCGAAAATCACAAAAACGACGGCTACAGCTATGTTAATCGATTCGTAAGACCTATAGCTGTATATAGCTATAACTGCGTATAGCTATAGCTATATAGGTTATAGCTATATTATGGCTATATGTATGCTATCCTAGGGCCCTCGAAGCTTCATAAAAAAGAAGGAAACCTAACTGAATATAGCTTTACAGTTATAATGATTTATTGATTGTTATATATATAAGATTATATTAAAAATATCTAGTTTGAAAGGAAAGACTACTCTGGGGAGGAAGAATATTCCTAGGGGTGGTATATACTCTATATGGTGACTTTAATAGACCTCTAGCTAGAGGAGGTAATATTGATATATATGAAAGTAGTTTACTGGTATAAATGATAAATAGCGTAGCTAAGGGGTTATATATATACGTACGTATAGCTGAGGGCTATAGTTTGAATCTGTTTTTTAACTTTTTTTTTTACCCTGCGGGGCTGGTTAGGTTTTTGTTTTTGTCTGGATTTTTGAACGTGCGGGGGCGCAGGCTTTTAAAAATAGGGAGGATTATGATAGGCCTGGGGGCTATGAGGCTATAGGTGGCTATGAGGCCAACTAGGCTGTACGGAGAGGCTATATAGCTACTAGCTGTACGTAGGGCTACAGCCCTACGTAGCTACATATTTAACTATAGCGTAGTAAGCTAGTTACAGCAGCAACAGAAGCCAGTTTTTCTATTTATTTTTTATCCCTTTTAGTATAGCTATATAGCTACAGCTATATAGCTATTACAGCTACTCTTTTGTAGGATTCTTTTGTTTGTTTTCGTTGTTGTTATTCCACCCTATTTCAACAGAGGTCTATCCAGAGTCTCACCCTATTTTAATAGAGGTCTATACAGAGTCTCACCCTATTTTAATACTAGTTACTTTAAAAAATATTATTACTAAAATATTATTATCCTTACTATCTATTTCACTATTTATAGTTAATTAGATTTCTAACCTAACTATAAATATAATTAGGTTACTTTTTAGGTAAAACTCTATTTTGTAGCTAGTTACTAGTAGTTTTAGAGATTATCTTAGTAGTTTAACTTTTAGTTCTATTAAATACTTCCCTACTTTAGGTTAAAGCTGTTAGATACTAACCTTAGTTCTAGCAGAATTTAATATATTTTTAATACCTCTTTAGTCTAATTTCCACATACTAATAGCTAGAGCTTAAGTTTTATCCTAAAATAATAAGTTCAAATAATCTCTCTTAAGTTAGATACAGATTTAACTAGAGACCTTTATTTCCCACGAGAGAGTAGATAAATTCTACTATTTACTTACGCTTTATATTAATATTACTAAGATCTTCCTCTGAGAATTAAGATTTTATTTATTATTATTTCAATTCTAGCTTTCAGGGGATTAGGTAGTCTAGCTTAGGTAATCCCAATAATATTAATTAAAAATCTATTAGGTTAAGAAATACTCTAAATTATTTAAACGTGACTTAAGTTAAGCTTTTCATAAATCTATCCGCTAATATTATATCTATAAGTATATAAATAATCTTGAAACTCCCTTTTAAGTATTCTTAGTATAGTTATATTTATTAAATATCTATATATTAAAACTTAGTAGATAGATATTTACTATCTGAGACTATCAGTCTAATTGTTTAGTAGTTATTATAATAGACTCTCTAAATATCTCTAAGGTCTAACTCTATATTTTGAAATAGTTTCTTTAGAGCTATAGGTTCTTTTGAAGTATATTTAAAACTGAGAAATTCTACCTTAGTAGTTAATATTATAATTGTATTTTATTAAGTAACTTTTTATTAGATTAATCCTCTAAATAGAGTAATAATATAGTTGTAACTTAATCTTTAAGTATCTTTATTATCTGCGAAAGAAGTATCTCTGGCAATTAAGAGTGTCTGAGGTATCTCATCCTATAGAGGTACTGAATTACATAGTCTATAGTATCTTAGTGCACTTAAGAAGGATTTGTAAGGTATTTCGACAAAAGAGAGCAAGTATATAAGATATCTAGTTATATTATAATTAATATATAGAGAATTAAACTAACCTTAGTCTGATATATATAAATCTCTTTTAGTGTTACTTAATCCGAATTTGCAACAAAAGATACTATTAGAAGTAGTGTTATTAGTATTAGTTTATATTTAAGATTAAAACGTTTAGCGATTTTGGTAATATATATATTATAAACTAAGTAAATCTTCCGATACTTATAATCTCTAACTACTTAAACTCCCAGAAAATACTCTACTAAACCCTATTCCTTTAGTTTATATACTTACTTTATACTAATAATAATATTAAATACTTCCTTTTTAGCTACCTTATAGTATAAGAAAAAAATATTATCTATATAAAAGAGAGTATAAATAGTTAAACTCTGGTTTTTAAATAGATAAGATTCCTCTAGGTAAGGAATAAAACTTAGAGACTTCAGTATAATGCAGAAAGTTTTATACTACAGGAGGAATATATCTTAAAGTCTGTAAAAAGCTTATTTAAGTTCTATATACCTCTCTACTACCTTAAATCTATCAGGTAGTTCGACTATTATTAGAAAGCTATTTAGATTCCTCACAGCGTTAAGAAATATATTAACAACGTTAAACTAAAGAACTTTAAGGTTAAATTATACTGTAATTACTATAGCTACTCAAAAAGTTCGAGTAGCTAATATTATTACGTATATAGTTTACAGTGGATCGACCAGTTATATATCTCTATATATATAAATTCTCACCTTATATTATTTTAGGAAACTGTTAGTATCTATCTTATAGGTAAAAGCCTACTTTAAAAGTAGAAGTTTTAACTTTACATCCTGGTAATATATTTCTCACTAAATATCTTTTTCCTTTAACTTTATGATTTTAGCTCTTACTACTTTAATAAAGAATATTTAGAGGGATTCTAGTAGGTTAGTAATATCCTTCCAGGTTTTAAGAAATACTACTAATTAGTTAAGATATATTTGAATTTATATAGCTGGATCTTTCTTTTTCAGAGCTATATTTTAAAAAATAAGGAAAACTGTTAAAAAGCTAAAACTGTTACTATTAAGCTTCTATTACTAATTAAGTAGATAGATACTAACGAAACTATTCTATTTACACTCTGTAAGATATAAGATATTACTATTATATTCTTTTAAGAGTATTATATAGTTATTAATATTAATTTCAAGCTTAAGTTACTATTATTATCTACTTCTATATTATTAGCCTGACTCCTAGGTTATTAAAGTCTCAGGATTCTAAAGTTGAGAGCTATATTTTAGTCTACCTCTAGTTAGCTAAACTGAGGTTCTAATATAATTACCTCTAGCCTCCTAGTTTAAAGTAGGTTTACTCTCTTAACTAACTGGATTCTATATTTTAAGTATACTATCTAATTCTCTAGCTGTTAGTATACTTTCTAAATTCCAATTTTTAGGTATCTATACTGATCCTGTTAATTGAGAGATTAGTTTAGATATTATTAAACCTCTTTTATTAGTCTTTAAAATGAAATTAGAGCTCAACCTAACGTTTTAGGCTACCTCTAATACTATGGAGACTACTAGTAAAAAAAAGGATCTTTCAGTAAATATTCTCTTTAGTTTAAACTCTCTAAATATCTTGAAAATAAGGTTTTCTTCCTCCTCAGTAATTAGCTTAACTAGAAGTTTTATAATTTCCCTAGTAAGTATTTTATATAAATTCTATTTTAAGTAGAGTTTTTTCTTATTAAATTTAATATTCTAAATAATACTAACCTTATAAAGATAGAAGATCTAGATCCTATAAAAATTATAAGTATTTAGAATATATCCCACTAAATATTCAATATATCCCCTTAGTTTAACTTTAAATAACTTTTTTAAAATATTTTATTTATAATATTTCTTAAGTAGGTATACTTAATATCTATAAATATAGATCTATCTCTAATAGGGACGTAAATCTCAATATAAGTTTAAAGTATATTCTAGAATCTACTAATAAAAATACTATCTAAACTAAACTTCTTTAACCTTATATAGTAACTTCTAGTTATTTTAAGTATTTAAAAATATATTATATAATATTACTACCACTTAAATTACTTCTACCTACAGTTTAAATAGTAATCCTGCAGTTTCTTATATCTTAATACTTTAGGTAATTAGTTTTTTTCCTATATACTTACTTACTCTAACTAGTTCTTTTATATATCAGGAAGATAGCTTAAGATTAATACCTTACTTTTTTACTTAGGTTTAATAACCTATTTCTCTATTAATTACTATTATAGCTTACTTAATATCTGTGAAGGGCTGGCCCCGACCGGGGGGCGTAGCGTTGCAGCTAATAACGTCTCAGCCTTCAGTACCTATATGCACGCGCGGGCGTATACGAATAGTACTACAAATTAAGCTATACTGTGGCCTCGTCAAAAGGTACGTAATAACAAGTTATCCACTTATTGTCTGGCTGTATTTAAGTAGGATATTCTATAGCATATTCCGTACGGGGCTGGCCCGTAACACTACCTCCCCTCTCCCGCTCCCGCCGCGCCATGCTACCTGCCTGTTATAGCCTCACAGTAGGGGGGCTTCTAAGCGTTTAAATAATATACCCCCAGCGTCGCTGTTAGCCAGGGAATATCCGTATATAAATCGCTATACGTAACCCGGATCGAACCCTAGACCATTAGGGTGACTTGTTGTATGTGAAGGGCTGGCCCCAACTGGGGGGCGTAGCGTTACAGCTAATAACGTCTCGGCCTTCAGTATCTATATACATACGCAGGCGCATACGAACAGTACTACCAATTAAGCTATACTATGGCCTCGTTAAAAGGTATGTAATAATAAGTTGTCTACTTATTGTCTGGCTGCACTTAAGTAGGGTGTTCCGTAGTGTGTTCCGTATGGAGCTAGCCTATAATAATATCCTAATAAATCTTATAAATTAAGAAACCTCTCTAGCACTTAATCTATTTTTCAAATATTATAATTACTTAATAAACTAAGTTATAAGTTTTATCTATAAGAGTAAATATAAAGAGTAAGCCTGAGAATTTATCCTTAATAATAAGTATCTATAAATTGCCTATATATACTCTAGGAAAGTTAAATAAATCCCAGGAGATTCTGTAAAATAAGTAAACTGAATATAATTTAGATAGTTATCTAGAAATAACTTATTAAAAATAAGCTTTTATATAGTATAAATAGTCTAATTACTTTAAGCTTATAATCTTCACTCTCTAAGTATTAAGAACTAGATACTTAAGAGTATTAAAACTAAAGTAGCCTGCATAAAGATACTAAATTAGAATATCATCAGACTTATTATCTAGTAAAGATACTGAAGATTAAAATTATAATAGTAGAATAAAAAGTAACTCTAAGACTATACTAAAAGTATTTAAATAAACTATTAAGTAGTTAGAAAGTAGCTTATATTGAAGAAAGATAAAGTTATACTTTCTAAATAACTATCTTATTACAATGAAGTAGTTAAATAGCCTATATCTAAGTATATAGTTAAGTTTTATCTACTAGATTTTAATCTTTTTAAAAAGTAGAGCTTCTAAAATAATATTAGTATGAAAATCTTTAATATAGATAACGTTATCTAACATGAAATCAAGCGTATTCTTCCCCTTTAGACTGTTAAGAATATTCTAAATTATATACTTACTTCATCTAATAATTAGAAAGTTAGCTTAGCTACACTAAATTATTTCTATCTCCTAACTTAACTTAAAAGATCCCTCTTTAAATAGTATTATAAAATTAGTAATATAAACTACTCTATAACTATTAAAGACTATACTTACTGAAAGTAAGTAAAGTTCTCAATTAGTAGAAAAAACATCTAGAAATATATTAATATTTGAATATTTAAGAAGAGAGGAATTAATACTAATATATATTAAGTTTAAAAGATACGAACTACTTCTACTAAATTTACTACCTAAGGAAGCTATTTTAACCTTACAATTATCTAAAAATAGCTTTTTAGCTTTAGCTACATAATCCTTATTATTAAGCTATCTCTTTTTAACTAGCTTCTAGTAGAGTCTATATATTTTAAAGTTATTAATTCTATTAATTACTATATTTTAAGTAGTAAATAATATATAAATATTAAAAAATCAACTATAAGCACTAGTAATAGTATACTTAATATATCTATAATCCTCAGGTAGGTATGAATACTATCTCTAGTTATATAGATATTTTAGTTTCAATTAAGTTATATTATCTAATTTCCCTGCGTGAGTAACTAATATAAGTAGTATTTTAGCTTAGCTTTTAGCTAAATTTTTATTAATATATATTAGGGAGGCTAAAATCTCTCTATATTAAGCTAGACTAATAATTAGCAGGTTAAGAATCTTATTCTTAATTACTTTCTGGTAATATCTAAATACCTAACTAGATATAATATAGTAGCTGAGCGCTTAAAGCTACTTTTTAACTATAAGTATACTCTTAATCTTAGGAATATTAAATATAACTACTTAAAAGTAGATTATATACTACTTATTATACTAAGCTAAAGTAAAGATATTTAAATTAGCTTTTTCCGGATTCTTTTATATTCTACTTAGACTCTCTATTATATAACTAACTCATTTTAAGTATATTAATATTTCAAAACTTTAAGAAATACTTAAAGAGATATATCGTTATTATTAAGAAACTCTATTCAAGCTAGCGTAAGAAGACTATTATTAATAGTTATATCTACTTATATCTAAATTATATTACAGTATTTCTTAATATCCTTACAGTTAGATTCGCAAACTATTTAAAGCTTAAGATCTATAGAGTAGCAGTTGAAGATACTTATAGTCTTAACTATATATAAATCTAAATTTTTAGTTTCTTAAGTAATATTTTCTATAGACAGCTAAGTATCGAAACTTAGTAAATTGAATAGTTTCATAATATTAATAGTTAGTATAATATCTAGATTAAGATATTTCGAAATATCTTAACTAGTTATATAAAATTAAAAAGTAATATACTACTAGTTGAAATTGGTACTATTAGATAGCTTAATCTTAGTGTCGAGACTACTAGTAGTTAAAAATACTATATTAGAATAGTTATAATAAATCTGAAAAAATATTCGTTTATTTATACTAAAATAATTAATAAGAGTTTAAAGGATAATTAAATAAAAGTGAGCTTATAACTATAATGAATAAATAGTATAGTATACAGTCTGAATATAGATTATTAAAAAGTATAATCTATTTAACCTAGAATAGAGCGCTCGAATGCATATAAATAGGCCAGTTAGGCTTTATATAAGCCAGAACAGCCACACAGCAGAATAGATGCTGTAGCTATTCTCATATATTATTAGTAGGAAGCTTAATACTATTTATATTTAAGAGAAATAGTAAGCTATAATTTTATATTAATTATTAATAACTTAATAATATAATAATTAAGAACTAATACTTATTACTCCTTATATTAGAATTATAAGACTAACTCTATGGAGCTAATTAGTTTATAGCTCTTAATCTTGAAGGAGCTTATAAATTTATCTAAATTAAAAAAAGTGAAGAATAGAAGATTATTTTCAGAATAAGAAAAAGATTTTATAAATATCTTGTAATATCTTTTAGACTTACTAATATATCTATAATATTCTAATTTATAATTAACTATATATTATATACATACTTAGATATTTTTTATATAGTATATCTTAATAATATCCTTATCTACTTAAGAATACTTAAAGAATATAAGGAATATATTTATAAAGTATTTTAGAAATTTCAGTAAGTTAAACTACTAGTTCAACGAGAGAAAAGTAAATTTTATATATAATAAGTAGAAAATTTAGAATTTACTATTATACTAAATATAATTAAAATATTAATTAAAAAGATTTAAATAGTTAAGAATTAGTTTAGGCTGATAAATATTAAGGAAATTTAAGTTTTCCTCAGATTTACTAACGTTTACTGAAGATTCCTTAAGGATTATATAAAGAAAATAATCTTACTTACTAAATTTATATAAAAAACACTAAGTTTAATTAGACTAATAGATAAGAAAAAGTATTTTAGGATATTAAGAATTAGATTATCTCAGAATCTATTTTTATAATTCTAAATCCTAATAAACTATTTAAAGTTAAGACTAATATTTCAGATTATATAATAGGAGGATAATTAAGATAATAAAATATAAAAGGAATATTATACTCTTATATTTTTTATTTATATAAACTTAGTAAACTAGAATTTAACTATTACATCTATAATAAGGAACTTATAGTTATTATGAAAGTATTTTAAGAATAGAGATTATAACTTTCAGAAATTCAATATAAAGTTTAGATTTATACTAAGTATAAGAATTTTATATATTTTATAATATCTAAGAATCTTAATAAGTAATAGATTGGATAGTTATATTTTTTTTAGAATTTAATTTTTATCTTATCCACTATAAAGGAATAGAAAATAGAAGAATTAATATATTTAATTAAAAACTTAATTATAATATCTTAGTGTTAGAAGAAATATAGATTATCCTAAAAATAGATATAGATTGAAACTTTATATTTATATAGAAGCTACTTTTAATCACTAGATAGGTTAATATTAGTATAATTAGAAGAATAACATATAAGATAATTAAAAATATTTATACCATATTAGTATATAGATATTAAGGAGTTACTAAGATGTTTAAAAGAATTTAATAATATTATAATAAACAAGTTATAAGATAAGACATAATTAATATAATTAAGGATTATAAGATTTATTTTAAAAGTAAGTTTAACTAATATAAACTTTATAGTGAATTATAATTTCTATTAGTATCTTAAAAGTTTTAAGAATTAATTTCCTTAGACTTTATTACTAAGTTACTAAAGTTATAAGAATTACTTACTAGAGTATACTATAATAATGTTTTTATTATAATAGAATAATTTACTAAATATACTTATTTTATTTTATATAAAAAATTAAATATAGTAGAAGATTTTATATATATTTTCCTTAGAATTATTATTAGTTAATATAGGTTACTTTAGTAAATTATTTTTAATAGAGATAAACTCTTTATATTTAAGTTTAAGAAATTCCTGATTTTATAACTTAGAGCGAAATACTGCCTATCTACCACTTTCTATCTATAAACTAATAGTTAGACTGAATATATTAACTAGATCCTTAAATTTTACTTTAGATACTATATTAACTACTAGTAAGATAATTAGGTTACTTTACTACTAATAGTCTAATTTACTTATAATAATACTATAGGAGAAAATACTAAAAAAATCACTTTTCTATTTTAATTATAAATTTAACTTTACTATATATAGAGAATTTTAATAGAGAGAATAAATAGTACAAATATTAGTAGATATCTTAAAGTTTTATAAACTCTAAAATAAACTACTAAAAGAATTTAAATTCATCAGATAATAAATATATAAGTATATTAATACTTTAAGGATTCGAAGATTAATTTTTAAGGAGGGAGATAGTATTTATCTTACTAGATAAAATATTAAGATTAAATAATTAAGCGATAAATGAGATTTTAAGAAATTTAGACCATTTAAAATTATTTTTAAAATCTTAAATATTAGTTATAAATTATTACTACTAGATATTATAAGATATTATCTAGTTTGTTATATTTTACTTCTTAAATTAATATTAAAAAAATCTTATATAAAAGATTATATTAAACTTAATCTAGAATAAGAATATAAAATAGAATAAGTTATTAATTATATTAATTAATAAGATAGTATAGAAATATAATATCTTATTAAATAGAAAGAATATAGTTATATAGAAAATATATAGAGACTAGTATCTAGCGTCAGACACTTTAAAGAATTTTAAGAATACTGGGAATAATAAGTATATAAATAAACTGTAATATTTATAATCTAGATTAATAGATTAGTTTACATTTAATATTCTTAACTTAAGTATTGACTAGATAAAAAATCTTAAGGAGATAAAATATTTCTATATCTAGGAATATTATATTCTGAAGAATAAGAAATTCTAAATTAATTATTAATACTTCTAGAAATGTTACTTATAATAAGAAATAATAAATTAAAGTCTATCCTAAATAAAACTTAGTTAGTCTTATTAGATATTTTCTATATAGATAAATTCTGAAATATATATAATTTCTATATTTCTAAAGATAATTCTTCTACCTCTTATTTATCTACTAACTATATTCTCTAATAAATTAAATTAGAATTAAATTCTTTTAGAAACCTCTTTTATTTTTACAGATAAGTTAAAATAATTTAGAGTAGTTACTAATTATATCTGTAAGATTTTAAGAGCCTCCTTAGTTTCTTGTTTTTTTTATTTTACTTTCTTTTACTCTTTAAAGTAATAATTTACTAAGAAGATAAAGTTAATAATATATATATAGAAAAAAAACTATTTAGCATTTATAAGTATTAGCTACATTATTATTATTATAATCTGTTGACTCTATATAATATACTTACCATACTATTTTAAATTAGTAAGGTCTATTTTATATATATAATTATATTAGAAATAAGGAGAATATAGTATTACGTTATAACTCTAGTAATTAATAAGAAGATTTAATATTTAATAGCTTCGTTTAATTTAAGCCTAATGACGTTTATGGGAATTAGGTTTTTAAATATAACTTAATATAGTATTAATAGCAGAAAAAGATACAAGAATATAAAGTAATTAGTAATTCTGTCTGGAGGCTACTATATATTTATATTAGTCTTAAGGATAAGATATTTAGAGGGAAGACCTAATATTACAATCTGTTGGAACTATAAGACTAAGGGGCGCTCCACAGGATACTTAGTAGCTATAAGATCTTTATATATAGGAGGATATAGGAATAATAGGGACTCTATTTAGTATAGAAGAACTATAGTATAAGTTATATAATAATAAGATAAGGATTATTTAGGATTAATATAATTTAGTATAAGTTAATATTACAGGCTATACTTAGATATCTAGCTAAGGCTGTATCTAGATATCTAAAGCTAACTCCCTCGCCCGGGTGGGGCTCTGGTAGGCTCTATATAGTACTATATATACAGACTTTTCTATATATCTGTGAAGGTTTCTCTTTTACTCCTTAGTTCTAAATAAATAGTATTTTACGCTACCTTCCAGTTAAATAAACTTAGGTCCAGCCTTTAATATATTTAGAACTTAGTTTTATTTACTATATAGATAATATAGGGTAGAGTGCAGCTTCCTACTGGTTAAGTATATAATCTAGTTAAGTATAGCTTTTAGGATATAATACTATATAATAGGTAACTAACTAACTAATATAAAGAATAATAGAGGATATTAGAGCCCTCCAGGATACCTCTATAGGTAGTAACCTTATAAGTAAACTATTTTAGTACTAATTATAATATATTTTAAGTTTTTTCTACTAGAGAATTAATAAGCTTTTATATAAGTTAGTAAAATAAGATATTATAGTAGGTAGTAACCCCCAGGTGGCTATTATAATAGATATTTCTAGCTTATATTAGGATACTCTAGTAACCTCCAGAATTATATCTATTAGGATAATAGTTTTTAGAGTTAATAATACTACTATATTTCCGCTAGTAGCTAACTACTAGAGGAAGCTTCTTCTCCTACCTCTAAAGTTTTTAAGCAAGTAGAAGGAATATTAAATATAAACCTAACAGATAAAAGTTAAACTTAAAATTAACTACTATTTCTTTAATAGTAATTAGGAATATTAATACCTAATTTACTCCTACTTAGACTTTAATTCTTAGTAGGTAGTTAAAATCTTCTATATATTAGGAAAGTTAGAGAACTTCTATAATCTAAATAATTTTAAAGGTTATCTAGATAGAACTTATCTAGATCCTAATAGTTAGTTTTATATTATTACTTGACTATAAAGTTTTAGATAGAAGGAAAATAAATATCTAACTGTCTTTCTATCTTAATTTAAAAAGATTCTAGCTAATACTAAAGGATATATATAACTAGATATAATCTAAATCTCCCTACTAAAAGCTACCTTACTTCCTCACTTTAAGAAACTACTTATTATAATTAACCTTCCTATAGAATATAAACTTTAGTCATTTAAGGTTTAAGATATAACTTAGAAGTTTAAATATATAAAAGAGGCGTTAGTATACTACTAACTACCACACTAGAGACTTACTATCTATAATATAGAGAGTAATATTATAAGAACTGGAGCAGTTAAGAAGTAATAATAATATTAAAGTTTTAGTAGTCTCTTTTCTGCCTCTAAAGAATATTCTAAAAACTATTGAAATATCTATTAATATTTGAAGTATAGTAAGAAAAACTATATTTATAGAAACTATAAAACCTGAAAATATAAGAAGATTAATATAAAGATTATAAAAACTATAGTTACTCTAAATTATACTGAGGATAATTAGGGGGATAATACTACCCTACTAAGTAATAGTGAGGATTTAGAAAAAAAGTAACTCTAGAGTGAAATTAGATTCTGAAGCTAACTAGAATAGAAATAATAAGATAGGGAAAATAATAGGAAAAGAAGTAAGTAAGTAACTAATAGTTAGCTACTATTTAGACTAGAATTAATAGAAATTATTCTATTAATATATTTATTAATATAGACTAGTTATAATATTTCTATTATTATTAATATTTCTTTTATAAAGAAATTTCACTTCCTACTAGTTAATAAGTTAAAAAGATAGATAAGAAGATATATTACTAGGTTGTTACTTAGTGATACTTACGGGGTAGCTATTCTGATTTTAGAAGTTAGTAGCTATATATAGAAAATTTATACCTATATTATAGAAAGTTTATAGTTACTTTTATATTTTAGATAGCTATAGATAACTAGAGGATAATTATATTATCTATAATATTGAAACTTGATAGATAATATATAGGAAGGATAATATAATAATATACTTAGAATATCAGGATAAGCTAGTATAGCTTAAGGAGATCTAGTTAGCTTAGCTACTTAATACTAATTTATTTATATTTATCTATTAGTATACTATATAGTATACTA
>MASP02000369.1:0-93230 GCA_001693025.2 Colletotrichum lindemuthianum
AACTGAATATAGTACTATAAAAGAGGCTACTTTACCCTCTTTTAGTATGTATCTAGATGAATAAACTACAACACTCTTTATAAGAATATAACTACTATTCACTCTTTTCTCTTCCCCTGAGAATATCTGGTATATATACCTTTAACGTAAGGTATCACTTTACCGGATGTAGGTCTCAATCCTACCTACCTCGCAACAATTTTTAATAATATTAAATAGTTTTAAATACTTTTAGAAGCTATAATAAGTAACTACCTCTAGGTTAGTATTTAGAAGATTACTATAGAAAACTATAATGATATAGAGATAATAATATAAAGTTCCTAAAGTTTTATAAAATTATATTTATTTAGTATTATATTATATTCTAATTTTATAAGTAATTTAGTATTACTTAGAAAGTTTTATAAATATAAATTATAATAGAATTAGAGTTTAGATAATAATTATATTTAAAAAATAGATAGAAATTATTTTTATTTTCTTAAGATTATAAATAGGTAATATATATTAAAATATAACTTTCTTAAGGAAGTATCCTTCTAGGTATTTATAAAGTAAATATTACTACTTAAGGATAAACTTTCTAAGTTCTATAAGTTATATAAATATATTATATCCTTATAAAAGTAGCTAATAACTGGATTTTAGAAGTTTTAGTATTTAAAATTAGAATATTTAGGATCTAAAATAATAAACTATTTATTAATTATTATAAAAGATATTAAAATAAATAGAAACTTATAAGTAGTCTATATAATAGATTATAATATATATATATAAAGTAAGATATATTAAATAGTATAAAGAGTTTAGAAGGAAGTAATATAATATATTAATCTAGAGGAAAGAATTATAATAGATTTTTATAACTTTAAAGAGAATTATAAAAATTATATATCTACTATAATCTTTATAAATTAAATAATAAATTTAGTATAGGATTTTTATTTTTATATAAAGAAAATAGGAAAGTTTCTAAATATAATTAGAAAATTTCTTAACTTCCTAAAGATTATATATAAGATATTAGTTAAGGAGATTAAAATAGATAATAAGATTTAAAAATATAAAGTAATTTAGATAGAGATTTAAGAGAGAGATATTAAGTTTAAATTCTTTATACTAAATATTTAGACTTCAAATAATAAAGTAGAGAGAATAATAATAGTAATTCAAAAGTATATAAAGTTTATAGTAATTAGGATATCTCTTTTTTCTATCTTATAGTTTAAAATTCTAAAAGTTACTATATATATTTATAATTATATATTTTTAGTTTTTTAAGGCTGAAAAATACTATATAAGTAATTTTATTATTACTTCTAGAAAGATAAAAATATATATATAGTAACTTTAAATCTCTCTCACTTAAGGATATATAGATACTAAATATATATAATAACTTAAGAAGCTTAACTTAAATAATATTACTACTAGAAGTTTATACTAAAAGTATTCTTAGGATTTCTAGTTAGCTATATTTTAAGTAATTTTTTTAGGATTTAGAATTTTCTTTAGAAGGAAGTTTTTATAATAAGAGATATAATTTTTAATAAGAAAGAGTTTTTTAATAGTAACCTAAAGGATTTTATATTAGAAATCTTTTAGATAAATTTTAAAGAAATCTAGAAGAGAATTACTAAGTTTATAAAGTAGTTAAAAAATATAGCTATAAAGTAAGATATTAATAAGGAAGTAGATAAAATTATAGAATTTTCCTTAATTATTTTAAATATTAAATAAATAAGTATTTAAGATCTTTAAGATAAACTAGATCCTTAAGAGGGATTTTTTTTATTAGAATTAAATTTAAGTTCTAATTAATATTACTTACTTCCTCAGAATTTATAAGTTTTATAATAATATTCTAGGAGGTATTTATTATTTAGTATAAAATAGAGGGGTAGATATAATATAATTCTGAAATAGTAAGAATAATATTATAAATACTTTTTTAAGTTATTTTTCTAGTAGAGTGTAAGGTATATAAATATTTTAAAGTTTATATAAGATTAGTTACTATATCTAATAGATATTTAAGGTTTAGCTAGCTTGAGGATTCTAATAAGGTAGATAATTTAGAGTATATAGTAGAAAGGCTGCTAGATAAGGTAAGTAAGAAGATCTATAAGAAACTTCTAAAGTATTTATAAAGATATTTACTACTTTTCAGTAGTCTGAAAAGCTTAAAATAGAGTTAAAAGGAATTTTATATACTCTCAGGAAGATCCTAACTACTATTATATAATGTAAAATCCTTAAGTTTTTAAGGTATATATTAGTAAGAATTACCTCTCTTCTTAATATCTTATTAGTAGCTTATAAATGAAGAAGAGTATTTAAATTATATTAAGAAGAGTATAAATTTTTAAAGTTTTTACTTACTAGTATAAAGTTTCAGGGAAGTTAAGAAAATATACTTATAAAGCTACTAGGTTTTAAAGTTATAGGATAAAGTTAATAAGCTAACTATAAGAAATTAAATAATTCTTAGTTACTACTAAGTTTATATATATAAGTTTAATAAGTATAGGTAATTATTTAAGTTGAAAGCTTATCTAGTAATATAAGGAGATTAGTAACTAAAAGATATATATAATATCTATATAGTAATATTTGTGGGAATATTATTTTGGATACTTATAATAATTATAGTGTAGTTTAACCTTAAGTTTCTTTAGTTATTATGGGCTATGCCTGGATGTCCGGCCAGGGCTGTGCCTAGGTATCCGAAGCTAACCCCCTCCCTCGGGTGGGGCCCCGGTGGGCCCTATATGGCACCATATATGCAGACTTTTCCACGCACTCGTGAAGGCTTCTCTTTTACTCCTTAGTTCTAAATAAACAGTATTTTGCGCCACCTTCCGGTTGAATAAGCTTAGGTCCAGCTCTTCATATATTTAGAACTCAGTTTTATTCACTATATGGATAATATTAGGTAGAGTGCAGCTTCCTACTAGTTAAGTATACGATCTAGTTGAGTGTAGCTCCTAGGATACGACACTGTACGACAGGTAACCGATACGAAGAACGATAGAGGGTACTGGAGCCCCCCAGGATACCTCCATAGGTAGTAACTCTGTAAGTAAACTGCTTCAGTAGTAGTTATAGTATACCTTAAGCCCTCTCTACTAGAGGATTAATAAGCTTTCGTATGAGTTAGTAAAATGAGATACTATAGCAGGCAGTGACCCCCAGGTAGCTACTGTAATAGACACCTCTAGCCTACACTAGAATGCTCCAGTAACCTCCGGAATAACATCTATTAGGATAACAGCCCTTAGGGTTAATAACATTACTACACCCCCGCTAGTAGCTAACTACTAGAGGAAGCTTCTTCCCCTACCCCCAAAGTTTTTAGGTAAGCAGAAGGAATACTAAATGTAGGCCTAATAGATAAAAGCTAAGCTTGAGATTAACTACCACTTCTTTAATAGTAATTAGGAATATTAGTACCTAATTTACTCCTATTTAGACTCCAGTCCTCAGTAGGTAGTTGAAACCTTCTATACAGCAGGAGGGCTAGAGAACTCCTACAACCTAAACGATTTTATAGGTTACCTAGATAGAACTTACCTGGATCCTAATAGTCAGCCCCATATTATTACCTAACTATAGAGCTTCAGATAGAAGGAAAATAAACACCTGACTACCTTTCTATCCTAATTTAAAAAGACTCTAGCTAATACTAGAGGATATATATAACTAAATATAATCCAGATCTCTCTACTAGAAGCTACCCTACTTTCCCACTTTAAGGAGCTACTTATTATAGTTAACCTTCCTATAGAGTATAGACTTTAGTTATCTAAAGTTTAAAATATAGCTTGGAAGCTTGAATGTATAAAGGGGATGCTAGTATACTACTAGCTGCCCCACTGGAGACCTACTGCCTGTGATGTAGAGAGTGATATTATAATAACTGGGGTGGTTAAGAAATAATAATGACGCCAGAGCTCTAGTAGCTTCTCCTCTGTCTCTAAGGAACACTCTAGAGACTACTGAGACACCTATCAATACTTTAAATGCAGTAAGAAAGGCTATATCCGTAGGAACTGCAGATCCTAAGAGTATAAAAAGACTAGCGTGAAGGTTGCGAAAGCTACAGCCGCTCTGGATCACACTGGGGACAACCAGGGGGATAATACTACCCCACTTAGTGACAGTAAAGATTTAGGAAAAGAGTAACTCTAGAGCGAAGTTGGGCCCTGGAGCTAACTGAGGCAGAAATAACAGGATAGGGGAAATAACAGGAAAAGGAATAGGTAAGTAACTAGTAGTTAGTTACTATTCAGGCTAGAATCAATAGAAGTTACTCTATTAATATGCTTGTTAATATAGGCTGTGATGCCTACACTATTATTAATATTTCCCTTATAAAGAAGCTTCGCCTCCCGCTAGTTAATAAGTTAAAAAGATAGATAAGGAGATATACCACTAGGCTGTCACTTAGTAACACCCAGGAAGTAGCTATCCTGACTTTAGAAGTTAGTAACTATATATAGAAGATCTATATCCACGTCGTAGAGAGCTTACAGCCGCTCTTATATTTTAAGTAGCTATAGATAGAAGATAATTATATTATCTATAACACTAAAGCCTAATAGATAATATACAGAAAAGGTAGTATAATAGTATACCTAGAATATCAGGATAAGCTAGTATAGCTTAAGGAGATCCAGTTAGCTTAGCTACTTAATACTAACTTATTTATATTTATCTGTCAGTATACTGTACGGCATACTAGTGAGGCACTAAGCCCCTACTAGGTTATATCTATTAGTCTAGCGGATATTAAGAAAATATTAGCTCTAAAGGTAGAAGTGGACCTAAGGGACTATATCCCCACGAACGTCTTAAAGGAATTCCCAGATCTTTTCTATCCAGATTCAGTATACTAGCTACCTCCCAGCTGACTAGAGATAAACTACTATATCCTGTTAATCCCTAACGAGAAGGGACAGAAACCAGACTTCCTATAGGGACCCCTCTATAGTATATTATAAGAGGAGCTTCTAGTGCTTAAGAAGACTCTGGAGGATTTGCTTAATAAGGAATTTATTAAAGTAAGCAGCTCCTCCACTAATACTCCAGTCCTCTTTATAAGAAAGCTAAATAGAAGAATATATTTCTATATAGATTATAAAGCTCTTAATACTATTATAAAGAAGAATTATTACTTCCTCCCCCTAATATTAAAGATCCTCCAGAAGGTTACTGCTGCTTACTAATATACTAAGCTTAACGTTATTACTATATTCTATAAGATCAGAATTAATAAAACAGATTAGGAGAAAATAGCTTTTTAGACATATTATAGCCTCTTTAAATAGGTAGTATGCCCCTTTAGACTTACTAGTGCCCCCACTATATTTTAACGGTATATTAATAGCTACCTATAATAGTTTCTAGATAACTTTATTATAGTATATATTAATAATATCTTTATTTATACTAATAGTTCACAAAAGGAGTATAAGGAGAAGGTCCACTAAATACTTAGTTACCTTACTAATATAGACTTTAAGTTAGATCCTAAGAAATATAAATTCTCAGTCACTATAGTTAAGTATATTAGATATATTATAATAGCTAGAAAAAGCTTCTCTTATAATCCTGAGAAGTTAGAAGTTATTACTAACTAGCTTTCCTCTAGTTTGCTAAAAGGTATCTATAGTTTCCTTAGGTTTGTAAACTACTATAAAGTTTTTATACTTCAGTATAACATTATTATAAAGCTTTTGAATTATCTAACTTAGAAGTTAGTTCCTTTTAACTGGAGACTGGAGCAGCAGGAAGCTTTCCTTACACTAAAATAACTTTTTACTATAAAACTAATCTTATAGATATTTAATTCTGATGCTTTAATAATAGTAGAGATAGACTATTTAGAGTATACTCTGGGAGGTATATTAACCTAAGCTGATAAGGCTGAAGTGAGGTATTTAGTAACTTTCCACTCCTAACGTCTAACCCCCATGGAGTTTAATTACCTAATCCACAATAAGGAACTCCTTACAGTATTAAAATATTTATAGGTATAGAGGGTGAAGCTATAGAGCACCGGGAGGTTTAAGGTTCTTACTAACTATAAGGACTTTAAATACTTTATAAAGAAATAATAGCTTACAGAGAAGTAGAGCTAGTGGGTGGAGAAGTTATTTCAGTATGATTTTTACCTTAAGTACCAGCTGGATACCTAGGTAGTAGCTTCTAATACCCTCTCCCGGAGGAAACAGGATACTTCTAAAGAGTAGGATAATAAGAAGTAATAGGGACGGATGATATAGATTATTCTGGATACTGCTATCCCTACGGGGCCTCGGGTAGGGTATATAAATATTACTAATATCCAGATTTTTAAAGGAAGACTAAATCTGTAAAAAATATAGAATTATACTACTGAGAGAGACTCTTTATACTAATAGATCTTTATAGTAATATAGTAGGGAGAGTATAACTTCCCCCCTAATTTCTATATTAAGGTCTAGATTACTAAGTATACTATTAATATACTAAGATAGTTTACCTTTAGAGAAAAACTTTAGATGCTAGGTAGTGAAGAGAGTGATAGCCTCTTTAATAAGCTTAGGATTAAGCTGATATAGAAGTTATATAACTCCTCCCCTATAGGCTACTTAGGGTGTAATAGTATACTAGAGATTGTAAGCTAACAGTTCTATTAGTCTGGATAGTTATAGAGTGTCTGCTAATTTATATGTAACTATAATATATACGGAGGTATTTATATCTAGAGGTAGATTAAAAAGAAATTCCTAAAGTCTCTACTAATATCTAACTGGTTACACTCTAATTTATTAATAGATTTTATTACTAACTTACCTCCTATAAAAAGATAAAGTAGCTATTACTTCTAAGTTATTATTAATTAACTAAGTAAGGTCTCTATATTAGAGGAGATAGATATAATAGAGGTGGAGGTGTATGCTTAATAGTTCCTTAGTTGCTACTATAGGTTCTATAGAATATTATGCTCTATTATGAGTAATAAAGAGTCTAACTAAGTGAGTTACTTCTGGAAGGAGTTCTGTAGGTTAATAGGTGTTATGTGTCTGCTGAGTATTAGTTACTACCTGCAGACTGATGGGATCACAGAATAGTATAACCAGGAGATCTAAGCGGTTTTAAGGGTATTCACCTACTGGTCTCAGGATGATTGGGGTGACCTACTGCTTATTATGCAGTTAGCCCTCCACAACTGGCAGTATAATATAATAGGGACTATACTTTTCTTTATAGATTATAGATATTATATTAACTCTATCCTAGTTACTGAGGAGTATGCAGAATTACCTAATAATGGTGAGACTGCAGCCTACCAGCTGGTTGAGAGAATATGGTTAGTAATAATATATATTTATGCAGAGATAGCTGCTACTCAGTAGAGGTTAGAAGCTTAGGTAAATAAGATTTAGTCTCCCGCAGATTAATACTGAGTTAGTAATAAGGTATAGTTAAATATATCTAACTATAAGTTACTAAGGCTAAGCTAAAAGCTAGCCTAACTGTATTATAAGTATATAGTGGTGAAGATCTTCTTGCTGTATATTATGGAGCTGGATACCCTAAGGTCTATTTACCCACAGTTCTATATGGATTTACTCTGGAGAGCTGCTACTGATCCACTGCCTAGGCAGGTTATGGTTAATAGCTAGCTGCCGCCGCTGGTGGATGACGATGGAGAGGTTAAATAGCTAGTTGAAAGTATTCTTACTGCAAGGATGCACTAGGTGGAGAGAGGGTACTAACGAGAGGCCCTCATTAAATAGGAAGGATACATAAACCCTATATGGAAGCCTATCGACACCGTTATGGACATAGTAGCTCTGGAGCGGTATGAGGTGATATATAGGCTAATCGCGGATAACGACGGAGACCCAGCCTACAGCCCCCGGCCGGGCGGCAGCCGGGGAGGAGGGAGGTAATATTACAGGCTATGCCTGAATGTCCAGCCAGGGCTATGCCCAGGCATCCGAAGCCAACCCCCTCCCTCAGGTGGGGCCCCAGTGGGCCCCATATGGCACCATATATGCAGACTTTTCCATACACTCGTGAAGGCTTCTCTTTTACTCCTTAATTCTAAATAAACAGTATTTTACGCTACCTTCCGGTTAAACAAACCTAGGTCTAGCTCTTTATATTAGTATAATATAGTTAATATTTTCATTTATATAGATATTAATAAAGAGATCTATATAAAGATACTTCTAAGGTATAAAAGATAGAGGAAGATTCTGAAGCTCTAAAAGATACTATATAGTTTCTACTAATTACTTATCCTTTAGTAGTAATATCTTAAGAAGAATCTAAGGAATTTATAGTTTTCTTATATCTCTAGAGAAGATTACTATTAGTAAAAAAGCTAGGTTTTATTCTTTTTCTATATTAATAACTATATTCTAGCGTATTTAAAAATATATAAAGATCTCACAAGGGAAGCTATTAGAGGTTTTTAATTATAATACTACCTTAAGGGAGGGGAGAACTTATAGTAGTTTCTAGATATTAAGATATTATATAATTAAGAAGCTTAAAAGTTATAATTCTTATAAGTTATATATATAAAGAAAACTTATAGACTCTTACTAGAAAGCTATAAGCTTAAGGAGAGAGATTACTTTCTAATAGTATACTTAAAACTTCTTCTATATAATAGAGAGACTTTATATTAAGAGATTAATTTCTACTAGAGGAAAGTTAGTATTATATTATATATAATAGTAATAATAAGGTTAGATTTAGTATTTACAGCTAATTAACTAACTTACTTTAATTAAAACCTAGGGCTTCAGTATTAAGAAGTAGTAAATTAAGTATTTAATTATATTTATAAGATTTAATATCTATATTTTAAGTATAGTATAGAATCTGGAAGTTTAGAAGATACTCTAGTAGTCTCTTCTGATATAAGCTTTAGAGATAATATGTAAGATTAAAAGAATTTTTAAGGTTTCACGATAAAACTCTTTAGAGGTAGTATTATTTAGAAGGCTATAAAGTAATCTATAGTTATTATATTAATTATAGAAGTAAAGTTATTTTCTTTCTCTTTAGTAGCTAAAGAGGTATTATTTATAAGTTATCTACTAGTTTTATTATAATTCTAACTACCTATAGGAAGCTTAGGAGTGATAAAGTTTCCTATCTCTAAAAGTATATTAATAATAATTCAGATTAAGTATAATAACCTCTAAATAGTAAACTTAGTAATAAAGAAGCTTATAAAGTTTTAAATTTATCTGAAATATATAGATATTTATAATTACTAGTTTTATTAAGAGATTTCTACAAAAAGATTATTAGTTACTTATATTCCCTTAGTATAACTTATAGTAGATAGTCTAATAAAAATATTACTTAAATAACAGTTTAGAAAATTCTAAAAATAACTTAGTTTATATTACTAAAAAGACCTCCTTAAGTGAAACTATATTAGTAACTTTAAGAAGAATAAGAAAATATAGCTTAAGCTTTCTTAGTTAGAATTAGTATAGAATATAATTTAATTAGAGATCTTATAAATTTATAATTAAATAAACTAAGAGCGTAAGAAAGTAAAATATTTCTTAATTTAAAGCTGAAGCTTATAAGTAAAAAAGTATCTAGAGTATAAAGTTTATAAGTAAAAATAAATCCTCTAGGATTGAAATTTAAAATAAGAAACTAGAAACTATATTACTATCTTAAGGGATTATTATAATAAGTTACTTACTTATATATATTAAGAAGAGATTTAAGAAGGATATTAGGAGTATAACTATTTAGTATAATAGAAAGGTAGAATTTAAGTAAGTAATATAAGTTAGTAATTAAACTTTCAGTTAAAAGAAGAAAGTTAATACTATTAGTATTACTAATAAAAAAGTTTGTAAGAGATAGAATAGTAATAATAGAAACTATAAAAACTATAAATACTATAGAGATAATATAAGAAGTAAAATTACTCTTAATAGTAAAGATAGAAATATAATAATTATTATAAATAATAATAATAATATTATAAAACTTTTAGTATTTAATATTTCTAGTCTGAAAATATATAAGTTAGAAATTAAATTAGAAATTTCAGGAAGAAGTATTTACTACAAATTTAACTATCTTATTATTATATATAATAAGAAATTTAATATAGAGGTAAATAGTTACTTCTATATTTAGCTTATAAATACTACTAAATATATAATATTTATAGTAGTAATAAAACTCTTAGTAGTAAATATTAAGTTAGTTTTAGTTTTTAGTGAGAGAAGAGAAGTAACTAAAATAAAGATTATAAAGTTTATTCTTATTATTTTTACTAATATATTTATATTTATAACCTAATAAAGTTAGAGTTATTTTAGTAGTTTTTATAGTGGGAGAGCTTTTAGAGGTAGTAGTTTTTTTTAGCTTCTTAACTATAAGTATAGAGAACTTAAAGGTAAATATAGAATATTTTACTAGATATTTAGAATAATAGAGAATATTCTTCTTAACTTCCTTATAATTAGAATACTCTTTATTATAAATAGTAGTTTTATTACTAATAGTTTTATTAATAATAATTTTAGTTATACTATTAATTACTTTCTTAATATATTTAATATTAATAGGAGATATATAGAGAGAGGTAGAAATCTCTTCAGGAGAATTATTATAAATAAGAAAAGATATTTTAAAATCTCTATATAAAATTAGTAATATAATAGTAAAAAGATCTTATTTAGAAAATTATATACTATTTAATAAAAAATTAAAATTAAAAAAGAGAAGAAAAATAAACTATATAATTATATAATAAATTTAATAATTTATATTAAAATTCAAAATATTTTAACTAATAAGAAGCTAAATTTAGAAAATAAAATTAACTTTCTTCTAACTAATTAATATTTAATTTATATAATTTATAGTTATTATTTAAGAAATTATAAAAGAATATAGAAAGTGTTAATAGTAATCTTAAAGGAGTTCTAAATAAAAGAATTTATTTTTAAGTTTATTTATAAGGTATATACTAGTAGGGAGAAGTTCTGGAGATCTCTCCCTGGGGGGAGCGTGTTAGATTGAGAGAGATATACCTCTGGTATATACCTCATGGAATCTCGTTTATACGCTCCCGAGAGGTATATAGTACATCCGTAGTCTCATGCGCTATTTTTTTGGTCCTGAGAATAGAACACAATTAATTCGACAGGACCAGGGGTTATGATGAAGAATTGCGGAGCATCCTTTTGCTATTTAGTGGACCCCGCACCCTGTGAAGTGCGGTAGGTCCATATTAAGGTAAGGTAACCTACTGTAGGTAGTATAGGCACCTACAGTACCTGGTACCGAGTACACCGTACAATGCAGCGTGGTTCTTCCAGGTTCCCTAGGTTCCTTGGTGCAGCGCGCAGGTGCACATGACGCCGTAAACGGTACGTACAGCCATGTACCGCATCGCCGAGGTTCACATGCGACACAGAGCGTCATTCAACGAGCCGGGAGCAGAAGCCATTCCTCCTCCGTCTTCACACACTCACACCGGACACGGCCTTTGGACGCACGGCTTACGGTTGCCATCTTTGTCAGTATTTAAACTATCTGGCTACCCCCCGCACTTCAGCATTGTCCCTGCGACTCGTCATCCTGTTCCTTGTCAATCTACGTGTATCATTTGCTTCAACATTCAGCCGACTTCATACCAAGACATCAAAATGGGTCTCGCCAATGGTAGGAATCCATCTATACCTTCCGGACAACCTGCGAGTGTCTACATCGACCATTGCTGATTCTGTCCCGTTTCGTAGACAAGTTTCCTTCCTCGGCTGCGTTCGACGCCATCAACGAAGCGCTGACCGCCAGCGACGCCGACCGAAAGGACGCCATCAAGCAGGGCAATGCTGTTTTTGCTTTCAACCTCAAGAACAGTGCCGGCGAGACCGATAGCTGGCACATTGACCTGAAGAACAAGGGCGCTGTCGGTAAGGGTCTCGGTGAAAAGCCCACAGGTATGGCTACAGGCACGTCTTGGAGCAATCCGGCCCAGCTGCTTACGACTCGACAGTAACTCTCAGTCTCTCCGACAGCGACTTCGGTAACCTCGTTCAAGGCAAGGCCAACGCTCAGAAGCTTTTCATGTCCGGCAAGCTCAAGATCAAGGGTGACGTGATGAAGGCTACCAAGATGGAGCCTATTCTCAAGAAGGCTCAGTCCAAGGCCAAGTTGTAAGCTGGTTTCGGGTTCGCGGAGGACGTTGTGTTGTCGGTAATACCCTGTACCATAGTGCATCAGCTGGGACAACAGCCGGTGCTAGCCTGGGATGCGCCTGGCTGGGCGCTGTCATAGTAACTGAATATATGACAAAGTATTTCACGTCGCAAGTGGCTATTGACGTTAGTACGGACTGTGATGCGGTCAGGTATTCAGCTACTCGTGTAAGAAGGCGATTCAGCAATGTGAGGCAGCTTCCGCTTGCAAACCATTGACACGTGCTTCCGATGGATCCCCAGTGTTGGTACGTAGTGCTTGGAACGGCCTTCCGATGGCTAACCTCGACGGAGCGCCAATTAACGGTCCGAGTCAGACGACGACGGCCGAAGCTGCTCCGACAGCATCATCTCCTCGAAGAACCCCGAAATCTACGTCTGGGCGGCTTCCGTGTCATCAAGCAGCCGCTTTGTGGTCAGAGAGCAATCAAGAATTTTGTAGGCGGCTGTAGCGTCTTTCCCCTGGTCTCAGCGTCGTAGATGCACTATCCAGTCCAACGACATACCACTCGGGGCACATGCGACGGAGGCAAAAGTCGCAGCTGACTTGCACGGTGTGTTGCACTGCAGCTGACGTTTAAGAGGGGCAGTCGGACGATGAGGTGCCTATGAATTGTATTCGCAGGCTACCTTAGGTAATCAGGTGCCAAGGTGTCTGGACCATGAGCTTCATGACTAAGCTGACAGGTGGGAGCACGGATCACATTATCAATACCCAGCACTGGACGGGAGCCTAGGAATCATCAGCGTCCGTCCGGATTAGGGGTCGAGGAGGAGGAGAAGAAAAGAGCTGAAAGAATGGAAGCGCCGAATATCGACCAGTCACGTCTACCCGCGACCTGACGGCACGAGCTTTCCGCACATGTCCCAACCCATTACAAGTACATGAGCTGTTGCCTCAGGTTCAAGGCGATAGAAAAAGTGGACTCCCTACTCTTTCCCTGTTCATAGTGGGCAGTTTGTACGGATAGTGTGCGCTCGCTCTCTGTTAGGTGGTCTGCTGGCTGCTGGCGCTCTCTCTTTCTTTTTCGTGCTTGCCATTGGCTCCTTCACCCGTCACCAGGACCTGTGCCACACTTTAAAAAAAAAACAATCCAGCCAAATTCTTCGCGTGGCTCAACCACCAGCCTGAGCAAGCAAGCAAGCCGCCAGACATTTCGGCGTCAACCCCCGATGCGCCATCAAGCATCAGCTTTCTGATCGCTGCGTCTCCATCTCTTTCTTCTGTTGTCAAAGCATCATCGTATCGCGGCATTGTCGATAGTCGACTTTGCGACCTTCGATTAGCTGTCGCTTCCCGCTTTGCGCTTGCCTTGCCTTGTCGCTTCGTGTCGCTTTGTCTTCGAATCCTGCGTGAATCGAGGCGCGACTCTCCCTCTCACGCCTATCCGCCCACCATCCTACCCATCAGCTACGACTAATCGTAATCCATACCGCGTCTCCTTCATCAAGATCAATCATCATGGATCACAACAACAGCACTCCGCGGGCTCGCCCGTCGCTCAAGTTTGCAAACCGAAGCTACCAAGCTTCGCCTTTGAACCCCAACAAGCGCCTCGGCACCCCAAAGACTGCTCCTACCCAGAGGTTCCTGAACCGCGACCCTCTGCCTTCGAGCAACCTCAGTTCGAGCACCATTTCCACTGCTCAAAACCTGTTTCGCTCCTCCTCCGTTACCGCGTCGCCAGCTGCTGCCTCCTTCGCCAGCAGCACCTCCAAGAAGGTCTTCGCGCCCGGCGCGACGCCAGCCTCGCAAAAGGTTTACAGAGAGAACATTGCTCAGGCTACCCCCCGCGGCATGTCGTCAAAGTCCACCGCCCCCGACCTGTTCCAGATGCGCATTCCGTCTCCGCCTCCCGAACTCACCGGTGAAGCCTTGGCCCGCGACATCCCTCCCGAGCTCGAAGCGAAAGGTACCGTGTACGCCGACCAGTACCTCTCCCACCTCGTCCCCCCCGAGTACGATGATCTCCAGAAGCGCCAGCTCTTTTGTGTTCTGGACCTGCGCCGCCTGAAATACGCCGCCAACGAGATCTTCGCCAGGAAGGATTGGAAGCTCAACATTATGAACTTTGCAAAGGAGTTCGAAAAAAGCAGGAGTCTCATCATGCTCAGATACGGGCTGTACGAGTTCAAGAACGTCAAGCCCTCGGACGAGGTCCTGAAGAAGTGGAGAGTCGCCCATGGCTTGCCTGAGCCTGAGGAGGACGCTGTGGACGCCAGTCCTTCCAGGCAGACTACCCGCTCCAAGCGCAAGGCTGACGAGCAGCTGAACCCCAGAGACACGGCGCTGTCTTCGTCGTCCCCCAACAAGAACAACAAGAGGCGTGCCGTTGATAAGGAGGAGCAGCCTGTCGCTACCCCAGTCGCAAACAAGAGAAAGGCTTCAGTGAGCGACGAGGCAGACGAGAATGGACCGTCCAAGCAGCAAAAATCCACTCCCTCGGCCACCAAGAACCTCTTTGAGCGTATTGCTAACAACCAAGGGCCTACGTCGACCCCCAAGGCCACGCCCAAGGCTCCTGAGTCGAAGCCCAACCCCTTCGGTGCCGCTCCCAAGCCCTTTGGCGCTGCGACAAATGGCAGCACTCCTCGCACCGTTTTTGACAACCTCAAGGCCCCCGCACCCGGCGGAAACATCTTTGGCTACCTGTCAGATGCCAGTTCCGCAAAGAACAGCGGCGTGGAGGCGGATGGCGAGAGCGAGACCTCTTCTGAGGATGAGGCAGATACGCAAGAAGCCGCTCAGCAGAGCTATGAGCCCAGCGTTGCTGCTAGTGGTGGCGCCGAAACGCCTCTGGCTCAGCCCACCTCAAACCCCTTTGGCGTAAAGAAGCCGCTCTTCTCTAACGGCGTCGCTACCGGCCCTTCCAGCACCTCGTCCGATGCCAGAGAGACTACCCCCGGCGCTAAAAGCCTGTTCGACCGCGTCACGAAGGGCAACGACGGCCAGCCACTTTGTGGGGACTCTGCCGCGTCGACTTCGGCTGCCGAGAAGACCCCCTCAGAGAAGGAGTCGGCCCCGGCCCCGGCTCCGGCCCCCATGAACGCTACTTGGAACCCCAGCAGTCCGATCAAGTTCGGTGCCGCTCCCGCTTCCGGTGCTCCCGCTTCCGCCAGCAGCCTTTTCGGTGCCCCTGCTACCAGCGGGCCGACCTCTCTGTTCGGTGCTAAACCTCCTGCCGCCACCTCCAACCTTTTCGGCGCTCCTAAGCAGACAGAAGAACAGCCTAGGCCGACGAAGCGCGCTGCCAGAGACGATGATGCCGAGTCAGACAAGGAGAACAGCTCGCAGCCTCCAGCCAAGTCACCGTTCGGCGGCTTTTCTGGGTTTCAGGCAAAGACTACCGAAGAGCCCAAGAAGGATGAATCGGTGCCTAAGCCTGCGACCCCTGCCTTCGCTTTTGGCGCTTCTGCCCCCAAGGCAGACGAGACCAAGCCTGTAGCTCCAGCGTCTAGCATGTTTGGCTCGCAGGCCAAGCCTCCTGTGATGCAGTCATCCACGCTCTTTGGCAGCAGCAAGCCAGAGTCATCGACGCCTGCTGCTGAGCCAGCGAAGCCCTTGTTCGGCGCCAGCGCTTCGGGGTCCATTAGCTCCTCTCAACCCAACACTCTCTTCGGCAATAAAGCGCCCACCGCGGTATCCTCCAACCTGTTCGGATCGAAGCCTGCTGAGGAGGCGCCCAAGAAGGCACCCGAGCCTTCCTTGAGCTTCGGCTTCGGGGGTCAAAAGTCGGATGCCGCCGCTGGTCCTACCAACCACATCTTCGGCGGTAACGCTATGAACACTGACGCTCCCAGCCCACCTGCACCCGCTAGCAACATCTTCAGCTTCGGCTCTCAGAGTGCTGCTCCGGCCAACCCATTCGGAGGATCATCCGCGCCTGCGGCCAACGGTGGCACCAGCGGACCACCAAGCTTCGGTTCTGGCGGTGGCGGTTCCTCTTTCACGTTCAGCGCAGGTGGCGGACAGGCTTTCAACAACCCCTTCGCCTCTAACAACGGCGACTCCTCAAACTCGGCACCTGCGTCATCTGGCGGCATGTTCAGCTTTGGAGGCGCGTCCTCCGCCCCTTCGGGCGGTTCGGCGCCCTTCCAGTTCGGCGCGGGCAACTCGTCAGCTGCTCCCGCGAGTAACGGCTCATTCCAGTTCGGCGCCGGCGGCCAGCCCGCTGCTCCCTCGAGCAACAGCTCGTTCCAGTTCGGAGGCGGTCCTTCACAGCCTGCTCCCGCGAGCAACAGCTCTTTCCAGTTCGGCGGTGGTTCTTCGCAGCCTGCTCCTAGCCCGGCTCCCAGCTCAGCTCCCGCTTTCTCATTTGGCGCTTCCCACGGTGCCAACAACTCCGCGCCGTCCGGTCAAAAGCCGCTTTTCGGAGCATCGACCGCGGCTCCGACCAGTACCGGCGGCATCTTTGGAGCTAAGCCGGCGCAGCCTACTTCAGGCATGTTTGGCAACTTGCAGCCCCCTGCCGGCGCCTCCACCACCGGCACCAACTCACCATTCAACTTTGGAGGTGCCTCTAGCTTGGCTACCACCCCGGCCACCGGCACGCCCGAGCCGGCTGCGGAAGCCGATAAGGCCGCTGCCTCCACAGGCGGCGAAGGCGACGACGCCGAGGGCAAACCGCACGAACAGATCAAGCTTACTGAGGGCGGGCCCGGAGAAGAAGACGAAACGGTGGTGTTCGAGGTCCGCGCTAAGCTCATGAAGTTCGTTCCTCCCGGTTCCGAGGGCGACGATGGCGAGGCGTCGAAGCCGAAGAGCCCGTGGTCCACGCAGGGTGTTGGTCCCCTCCGTCTCCTCAAGCACAACGCGACCGGCGCCGTGCGCATGGTCCTTCGCGCGGAACCCCGTGGACACATTGTTATGAACAGAACAGTCCTTCCCAGCGAGAAGTACAAGGCCGAGATGAAGTACATTAAGATGGTTACCTCCAACGAAGCAGGCGACGGCCTCGAGACCTGGATGGCGCAAGTGAAGACAGATGACTCGGCCAAGGCGCTCGCCGAAGCTTTGGAGACACACAAGTCTGCCAATGCCAAGTAAGGCACGCAATCGAGCGCGAGCATGACGGACGAGTGCAACGAGAACAAGCCGAGCGTTTTCCTCTGATTCTCGGGACGCCAAGTTCCATCACCGTTCCTTTGGGACCGTTTATTGTTTGATCCGGTTATACTAGACGAGGAGACGAGCACGGCTTTGGCAGCGAAGAAAGGTAAGGCATAGCATTTGGTCTTTTTCGGCGGGATTGGCGTTTGGAAGTGCGTGGTCTTTCACATCATTTTTTCATTTTTGCCGCTCTCTGTTTGACGGCTGCATGCTTGGGCTAGGGCGTCTTTGAGGAGCGCCCTTGACCGTGGGGGATTTTCGAGATGGGAGCGAGGACCGAAGCCGTGCAACATCAAAAGTACAGATGTAAAGAAAGATTGTCCTGTCCGAGATTAGGCAGTTGTAGCACATTACTCAACCGTGGCCGTACGTTTGCGACGAATCTAGTCCTACTGAACCCTGACCAGTGTTAATTCCAGTGGTTCCCGCCCTTATTGTTTGGACACCTAGCTGTTGGCTTCGCTCTGATGCTTGATTTGAGGGGACCAGGAACATCATGTCATGATCGTATATCGAGTAGGCATCCACTGCGGTGACGAGTCGTATCAATATAGGAAGAGGTAATTGAGACGAAGAAGTTGATTGTCTGTTGCCTGCTGTCCAGGAATGGGGTGTTTGGTAGTCTTTCCTTTCTATATGCGACCTCATCCAGAACCTTTTCCGAGCCCTGCCGTGTACATATGCATGCCTTTTAATGACCGCCCACGTCTACTCGTACCGCACAATGCAAGTAGTATACAGACCTGGCGGACACTGTTTTGCCACCATGCGAGGTCTAACAAAGGAAACACCGATGATTGCTTGCAACGAAAAGTATCGTACATCTACACGAGGTTCGTGTCGGTTTAGAGATGCCACTCAGGAAGGGGGAAATCCCTGTTCTCGGGCCATTTCTCGGTCCTGTCGAGACGTTTGGTTAGTCATGGCTCGCAAGGAACCTGAGTTGGTGTTTCCTCACCGTGTGGTCAATAAGACCGTCAACCGCTTCCTCCTCTCCTCACTCGTCTTGGCATCGGTCAGTTCCAGCCACCGGTCCAGCAGCCGCCTCAGCTCGTCGTCGGTGCGACCCGTGCAGTCGATACCGCGCTCCGCGCACGCGATGCGCGCCTCCTGGCCCTCCAGCGCCGCGGCGCCGCCATCGCGCAGAAGCAACTCGTCATCGCCCTCGAGGAACGCCAGGCGCAGACGGCCCTTGGTGGCCCATATGCCGGGCGGGACGAACCCGATCTTGTCCCACATCATGCCGGGCAGGTGCAAACTGCGCAGCACGTGCTTGCGCGCCGCGCTGGCGACGGCGCCGGGTGGTGGTGGTGACGCTGCCGCGACGCCATGCGGCGCCGCGCGCTCAAAGTCGGCAAAGGCGGCGCGGCGGCGCTCTTCGGCCTGGGTGAAACTGGCGTCGAGCTGGCGCGGGAGGCGGCACGTGTAGGGCACGACGCCGTCGACGAAGATGACGATGAGCGGGGTGAATTCCCCGCAGACGAGGAGGACGAGGCCGAAGAGGGGCACGCGGAGGATGTCGTGGCGTACGCGCCAGAGGAGAACCCAGTCGGCGCGGGTGAAGCCTGCCGGGACGAGACCGGGGCGGAAGACGGAGGGGGTTCGGAAGTCGGAGGAGGAGGCGGTTTTGGAGGCGATGACGGCCTGGATCTCGCGGCGGTTGGCGAAGACGGCGGAGAGGCCGCCCTTGTAGAACTTGATGTAGGTTTTGGCCTGGGCGAGGAGGTGGGAGAACTTGGACTGGGAGGGTTGACGTTCGGGGAGGTCGAGGGGTGCCGGGCGGGAGGAGGCGATGGGGTTGACGAGGTCGGCGGTTGGCGTGGAGGAGGAGGGGGAGGAGCTCGCGAGCCGGCGGGAGAAGGATGTTCGTGATGCTTTCGCGACGGGGGCGAGGAGGATGGAGGAAGGGAGAGGGACGCCGCGGATGCAGGCGGAGGGAGCACGCATTGCGCGCATTGTTGCTCTGTGGTTCATCGCATGGGCGGTCTGGGGTATGTGGGAATTCAAGAATGGAAGAGTAATGAGACGGAGTGAGGGAGATATAGAGAGCGGGTCGGGTATGGTGAACTGGACACGGCAAATGGGCAAAAAGCTGTGTTGGATTATATCGAAATTTGGTCATCAATTAAAATTTCGGGAGCCGCGGTTTCGTCACTGATTACCTACACGTCAAGGTACTACCTACCCTGAGCTGCACGGGTACCTCTCCAGCGGAATGTTGCCTACAAAAGACCTTGGCTTGGTCAAGTGGCGCGAGACGGAGCTCCTGGGCGTTATCGCTTATCGTGACCTTGGGGCGTTCCTGCATCGGCCCCACCACGGCATCCCTTCAGGAACTCCACCACGCCGTATTAGTGGGCTCGGGGCCAGCCGATCAACCAACCTTGGCGTTGCTGGCGGTCGGGAGCACTGTGAGTCGGCCAACAGGGTTTCTCGTTCGTTGGAGTGATGCAGTTGGTTAAGTATCACGTCATTAAAGTATTGAAATGCAGCTGTTGAACTCAATCGTTAGGAATTTCTGATTGCTTGCAAGAAGGGTATGTGTCTTATGCTACCTCATCTTTCCATTGAGTAAAGGAAAGCGGGGTTTCGGGATTGAAGTTTAGGATGCTGCCAGTTGAGTAGAAAGACACCACTTCTCGCAGAGGCACAGCTTAACGGGTGGCGCCACAGTAGGCCTCTTAGTCGATTCAGTGCTATGAATCACTGTCCACCAAGCGGGGCTCAGCCCCGTTACTCCCCTTGGTGTAGTTGGTTCATCACGTTCGACTGTAATGGTTACATTGTCATCGAAAGGTCTCTAGTTCGATTCTGGAAGGGGAGAGTCGATATTTCTTTTGCACTTCGATTTTGCTTCACGCTGCAAGTTGCTATCACGTCCAGAGACTGGATATTCGTGAGATCCTAAATAAACTTGCATCTTATGTTGCATGAAAGCCAGAAATTCCCTCGCCTCAAACTTTCTTCAGTAACCCCCGCTGTGACCGGTCGGCTTCACTTTGAATTCAGGGTCTGGCGTCGAGAGTGCGGGGTTGCGTTATCGGTGTGTCGGTGAAGATAAGCCTGTAGCTCCACTGAAATTTTCTCTATCGGTCGCCCCCAAATGTCCCTATCGACCTTCCTCTCCAACAAAGCGAACGACTCGGCGTTTCCCTCCTCAACACAGCGAGACCGTTTTCTACAGTCTCGAAAGCCTCGCGCAAGGCCGAGGACACCACCTCTACCACACACATAGGCACCCTCTACTACATCGTTGCCGCCAATCGACGATCCTTACCTGGGCATTTCCCTCAAATACTGCACCGCACCGCTGCGGACCCGATCGCCAACCCACCTCCTCGGGCGAACAAGACTACACGAAACAACTACAATGGCGCAAGGGGGCCTCAAGTCCTCCTCCCGGCCCGCGCCTACGGGCAAGCCCAAGCAGAAGCAGCTGAAGAACGTTTCGCGCGTGGCCAAGCCGCAAAAGGCCAAGCACGGCCTCGCCGCCGACAAGATGCAGAAGAAGTTCGCCGCCGGCCTCGTCAACAAGACGGAGAAGCTGCTCGGTGAGCGCGCCGGCCACCTGGAGCTCATTGGCAAGGGCAAGAAGGCCAAGAAGGAGGAGAAGGTCCTCGCCAAGGGCGGCAGCCGCAAGTACGGCTAACGACCGCGTTTGTGCGGAGGAAGGGTGTGCGAACACGGTGTCGGCTATTTACCGCTGTAAGAAGCGGTTGTGGTGGTTCTACAAGGTGGTACGGGACGGGCGGCGAGAGTCTCGAACCATGAGGAATGGTTCATGATTTGGCGACGGGTCTGGGAGACGACGAAATCCCGCATCGTAAGATATCCTGCACCGGAAAGCCTGAGAGACGATTGGGAGGCCAGGGCAGGGAAGGGTGATAGATTACGAGATACCCTCTTAATGAACTTGCATTTTTTTTGCGTCACGTGCTTGCTCCTACTCGCTTTCACGTCTTGGAGGTGTCGACAAGGTGTCAAATAAGGCAGGAGAAAGTTGTATACACGAGGAAAAGAAAAGAGAGTACTCGTCGCCGAAAACCCACTATACGTTGCAGATGATGAATGTCGAGGCCTCGTTAACTGTGTCAAGAGAGCACGTCTCATGGCCAGAGAGCCTCCGTACTTTAGAATCTGGATATATATTAATAGCTACGCTTGACATACAAAGACGGCTTTCACACGCCACATCAGGCTAGCATGGCTGCTCGAGGTCAAGTTCCAATTACCAGATACCTTCATACTCATGCACGAGTACGAGTCTGGAAATGTCGTTATAACATCGACTTTCTGGGACGACTTGGCACTGACTTGGACTCAGAAGACAATGCACGACGTTATTCTGCATTCGAATTTGCTGCGCTAGAATTTTTCTGGGGATTTTGTGGCCTCAACTTGATCAATGAGTACGCTTACCCTTATATCTCACGATGAAAGCTTAAGACTCGAATGGGTAATATATTGTGGTAAGAAATTCCAGTAGGCGAGAGTGAGAGTTACCAATTTGCATCGAACGGTGTCTCAGTCGACGGTTTCGAACCAGCTTTCTCGTAAAGCAACCTCTGCAGCAGTGCAGTTCATTTGCATCACGAGCACCTTTACCAACCCGCCAATGAGAACGAATAGCTTTGATTAGCGGCCGTTGCAAAGACGCCGAAGTTTCATTCACGATGCAGAGCAGCATCCCACCAACTCCAGGGTATAGAGTGAGAGTCATCGTGTGGATAAGCAGCCAGATATCCATCCACATATCCCCTGAACATCAAGAGAACGCACCGAGAAAGAAGAATGCCACGTATCCGACAACGTCCTCGCTGTGACCCAAGATCCGGCACATATGCTGGCTTCGCACGCAGCATACTTTGTATCCAGCCGGATTTACCGCCGAGATGACCCTCGGCACCGTCTCATCGTCTGCAGCACGTCCATGCAGAAGGGCCCGAGGCAGTTGGAGTTGATACACGGAAGATCATACAGTGACACCGATCTGCACCCTGAGGGACCGTCCTTTGCTCAGAGCTCTTTGGAAACGAAACTTAACGCAGCAGGACATATAGATAAGGGATTTCGCAGCATGCTTGTTTTTGTTTCCTCCAGCGGGCATCGCAGAAGCGGGCACAAATGAGTGTGACAAAGTCAATGGGCTGGGCTATATTAGATGTGTGTTAATGGTGCCCCTGTGCTTCAGATCTACCTCCTCCGATCAGGGATCCGCCGTCTGGAGGGATAGTCACGGACGTCTGGGTGAGCCATGCCATTTGCATTTGCTGCTGATCAGGACCTTCGGGGCGCGGCGTCGGTCGCGGGATTGCCATATATGTCGGTTGCATCGAGGGGACAGATTACCCGAATACGGGCACGGTAACTAGGGCACGGTAACGAGGCAGCTGGTACCTGAGATGTTTTCTTTGGTCATGATGGAGAAGATGCGGATCTTTGATTCACGGCGAGTTTAACGAGAGGACAAGCACTTGCAGAGCCATTGCCATTACAGGAATAGGAATGTATACATTTCACACTGAAAACGCCTTTATCTTACACTTGTCGACCGTAGACGTTGTAAAACTCTCGCTTTCTAGTCATCATATCCTATCCAAGCCTTTTCTACGCACAGCTGATGAATCAAAGTCGTGGGCAATCGTCAAGGGCGTGAGGAGGAGAGCTTTGGCGAAATAAACCACGCACGTCCAGCGTGGCAGGCCGACTATTCATGAGCCAAGAAGAAGAGTGAAATCCATACATCCCATCATGCGTCGTGATATGTATATCCGTACAAGTACACGGCCGAACAACCCAAACCAAGATGCACCAGCTCAACCGCCCCCTCAGTACACGACAGCGACCTCCCTCCTCCTCCTTGCCGGCGGTGCCTGCGGCTGCTGGGGCTGCGGCTCCTGGGGCTGGGGCTGCTGCTGCTGCTGCTGTCCAACCATCGGGGGCCCCGGGATGGGGTAGTCCAAGTTGTCCTTGTAAATGTCGAACTTGATGCCCTCGTCAGCAGACCTGTACAGCTGCGTGGCCTTGACGCCCGGGGGACGGTCGGTCCCGGAACCCTGGACGTCGAGGCTGATGCACTGCGGGTAATTCTGCGCGCCGCCCTCGCGGCCGGCCTCGTGGAGCGCAATCGTCTCGTGGCGGAGGACGTACTGCCCCGGGGCGATGCCGGCCGGGATCGTCATCGTCCACGACTTGTTGTTGGCCATCATCTCGTCGGATCCCCAGCGCCCGGGGGCCTTGGCCCCGTCGACGAGGCCGACGGCGTCGATCTTGAAGAACTCGAGGTCCGCCTTGTTGACGCCGGAACACGCGCCGTTGCAGGGCGCGAGGTAGTCCATCATCGGCCCGTGGTGCGACTCGGGCCAGTCCTTCCAGAAGACGGTGACGTCGGTGCCCGCCGTGACCTTGGCCGCGATGGGCGCCGGTTCCGCGCCGACGTGGCAGATGATGTCCGGGTCCGCGTACTTGTCCACCGCCACGAAGCCGTTGGAGAGGTCCTGGGGGATCGACCAGCCCACCACCTGCGGCGGGGGTTTCTGGTACTGCATCTGGGGGCTGTAGCCTTCGTAGCTGGTTTGTGTCAGTGCCGTTATGCTTTTCGAGAGTTGCTGCGTTTGCGTGAGAGAAGGGTTGGCTTACAAGACTCCGTCTGCCACGATGCCGCTTACTGTTCCGTGGGCGTTGACGGCTTGGAGAGCCGCTGTTGCCAAGAAGGCGTACTTCAAGGAGGACATCTTGAAGGGCTTGTGAGTGTATCGAGTATACTTTGTATTCGTATGCGCCGAGAAACTGGAGAGATTGACTGCTTGTTTTCTGTAGTGCTCTTCCCAACAGACTTGATATTGGAAGTATGTCTACGAACTATCTGCTTTCGTAGACGTAATCACAACTAGATTCTGAATAAGGAGCGTCTTTGTCGACCAGCACGCTAGAGTATGAATGAGCGTTAAAGTGCTTCACCAGGAATGGCACCAGTTCCTCAAACTGACGACTGATACGTCAGGAAGGTTGTTGATATATGAATTGTCCAGCCACACCGACAACACAAGTCGCGGCTAGGAAGTCTCCCGCGACGCCCGATTCATCCCTTCAAAGCATCTAGTGTCCTCTTCACCCCCCCGGTGCGCTGATGTTCGAGCACACCCTTTCCCGAAAGACGGTGTGCTGTGTAAAACATCAGACACAAAAGAGACGACGATGACCTCAGAAATCGGCCGCGGAACAGTCCCCGATTGGCGAGACTCGGATCTTCGCCAGCTGGACCGTCGGTATTCGCAGCATCAGGCGCGGTCATGTTTCTGTTTCACAACTGGGTCATCGATTCTTCGCTTCCGGCTTGTTTCTTCCAAATCGTCTGTGCTGGCACCCTTCTCAGCCTCGTAGAGTTATCTTCCGACGATCTCACGTTTTTCCCCCATGTCTGCTGTGTAGCAAACTTTTCGTCCCGAGCATCGGACAGCATGGCCATCCCAGCCAGACCTCGGGATGTTGCTCGTATCAGATTGAAACTTCCAATTTGCTTACTTTTCATCTCAAGAACTGCTCGATTGGGCTGTGGCCTCGGCTACTGGGCTCGCCAACACATCCCCAGAAGATGTATAATAGTAGTAGGTAAGTGATGGTCCTATATTGCTTGAGCTGATATTATGGCCAACCTTTTTGCGCCCGTTTCATCCCTCCGCAAAGTGTTCATCTCCTCAAGGACAGCTCAAGCCTGCATGGCGTGCTCCTGTGACGAAACTCTGATGTCTCGCTGTGCTGCCTCGATCGATGCGACCTTGTCGTCCAGTCTACAGCCCTCGGTGATGAGCTGACAAGACCTGTCGCAAGACAGCCGTCTCAGTTTACGTGCTCGCCAGCTTCAGCCACGAGCAGAAGGAGTTTGCGCCCTAGAACCTTCCGCTTGATGAACCACGCGATGCGAGCAGCTCGTTGTCTGTGCCCGCCACGCGAACCGATCGCATTTCGGAAGCGTGTTCTCTGCGTTCCGACCGTTCCTCTTCGGAAAGTTTCCCCGGCGTTTCGGCCGAGGCTTCCCAAACCAACTCGTCGCGCTGACTCAAGTCCTCCGCGCAAAAACCGCGCGCATAATAGGGCATTCGTCGAGTTGTGTGGCCTTTCCTCCCTCAACTCCATAACACCGCCAGATAATGTTCACAAAACCAGTTCCTGCACCAGCGGCAGTCCAGTCATCCGAAAAAGTCAAATCGAACCGTGTTACAACAGCTCAAAGTCGTCGAGCTTGTCGCGGTACTTCATAATGTTGCGCTTCACCTTGCTGCCCACGGTCCACGTGACGAAGTCCTCCATGCTGCGAGTCACCAAGAAAGCCGGGTCGGTGCAGGTTTCTGTGCCTACACGGACGTGTCCTTGCTCGATGAGCTTCGTCGCCGCTTGAACGGTCTCGGCCATCCTACATGACATGTTCAGCAAGCCCGCCCGGAAGTCTAAACGGACACCATTGAGTCCCTTACCGGAGGCGAGTCATGACGACGGGGAGACGGCGTCTCGCAAAGGCGCTGACCGTCACGCTGTGCTCAACAGCCGAAAGTTTCGACGCCGTGGAAAGAACGCCCATGTCGTACAGCTTGTCGAGGAGCAGCTTCTCGTGCTTGCGGCGGGCCGCGTTTTCCGGGGGCATAAGACTCAGCCTATGCGCCAGTTGTCGGGCAGACTACGGAGTCGTGTGTTAGAACGTCATGTCCTGCTTTCGAAGCTCTACTTGGTGTGCTCAATCGGATTGTCGGTGGGAACTTACGCCGCAGAGCCGGTTGTATTTGTGCTGAACGACGTTAGCATGTTTGCGAACAAGAAATTGGCGGACGGGACCAGACTCACATAATCCTCAGGCTTCTGAATCATGTACCTGCGCACCTATTGCTAAGTCAGGACATGTCGATACTGTCGTCTCCCTTGGATCTGCCGTACCACTGAGGAATCGCGATGGTCGCCATCCTAGTAATCCGTTAGCGCATGCACCCACGGCTGTCTATCGCCTCTGCATTTGGAGATTTCCAGCAGTACCTGTTTGTAGGTGATGAAGTCGTGCTTTCGCAGAAGCTTCTGCTCGTGATGCTTGAGTTTGCGAACCATGCTGGACTGTGGACGATCTACACGTTGTACAGACCGAAGAACGCGATTGTCGACCAAGGCGAAATGCCGACGTCGAGAAAAGTTCAGGACCTGAGGTCAGTGAGCGGGACAAATTTCCTTATCGGAGGTCTTATCGTAAGGTCGAGGTGGGGCGGAACATTCCGTCCGGCGAGCCAAAAAATTACCGTGACAAGCTTGGTTCCGACGACTTCGATCTGACGACGCCTTCGCACAGCAGATATCCTCAACCATGCCGCCCAGATTACCGTCCCTCCCGGCCTTTACGGCCCCGAGCGCCTTCATGGCCCGCGTCGCGCGTCCCTTTTCCTCAACCCCGGCCGTCGCCCGTACGTCAATTGCCTGCCCTCGCCCTCGCCAGCGACAAGTGGACATGTCGTGCCAGCACGAGAGCTAACGGCCCTGCGCAGAGACCTCCGGCTCCAGCTCCGGCTCCAGCTCCGGCTCGAACCCCATCTCGAACCTCCTCAACCTCGACGAGAAGGCCCCCGTTCACTCCGCCGACCGCATCCGCAGCCTCATCAACCGCAGCCCACCCCGCGACGTCGCCGCCGCCCGAAAGCGCACCATGATGGACCAGCTCAAGGAGAGAAAGATCAGCGACGACTACCTCAGGCAGATGCCCCGCCGCTTCCGCAACGGCGACGTCTACGCCCCGCACGACCTCAGCCCCGTCGAGATGGACAAGTGGCGCAAGATCCGCCGCCCGGACGTCGACGTTGTGGACATGCTTGGCATCAACCCCCTGGACCACTACAGAGTACGTCGCGTGGCTTGAAGGAAAGGAGGTCCCGGTAACTAACGAGATGCTCTAGAACTTCTCCATCATCTCCGAATTCATGTCTTCGTTCGGTCAGATCCTGCACTCGACCGACACCGGATTGCGCCCGGTCAACCACAGGAAGATGGCCAAGGCTATCCGGAGAGCCATCGGTATGGGTATCCACCCCAGTGTGCACCAGCACCCCGAGATTCTCAAGAGCAAGCTCCGCATGAAGTCGGCGTGGAGGTAAGAGTCGTCTGCGGTAGGTCACGTGGGCTTAAGTGAGGTGAGGGGGTTATAGCGTGTCTGGAACAGGGAGGCCAGCGTCTCCCGTGAATGAATTGTACAACATCTTTTTGGCGTCTATTATATTTGTACAGATACCGAAGCTTTCCAAGCACTTTTCTATTTTGTACAGATTCATCATGCCCTCAGCGCCCGGCCCAGCCTGAACTTTTTGAGCTTGTTCGCTGTGTAGTAGAACCGGGTCTTCTCGAGCTCCGCCCACTCCTCGGGGAACTGCTTCTTGGCCCACGCCTCGAACTCACGTTGCAACCCCTGACCGGGGAGTGCGTTGAAGGGAATACCCAGACTGTGAGGTGTTAGCTAATGAGAACGTATTCATGTCGTGACAAGGGAAACTACTAACGTCCTGGCATCGGGCCCATACCCAACAGCTCGCTTCATCGTCCTGATCGTGCTCTGTACCTCCTGGAGATTGCCGTTGCCCGCGAGACCGCCGCAGTAGGCTGCGAACACGGCCGGGGGCACGTCTATCTCCATCTTCTCCATCTTATTCCAGATTTCCCTGGCGAGCTGGTCGCCAAAAGCCTTGATCTCGCAGAGCGAGAAGACGATTTCGAGACTGTTATACGACGGGCCCTCGGTGGAGCGCACAATGTCCTGCCAAAAATCGAGCGCCACGCTCGGTTTCCTGCAGGCCCCGTATGCGATCATGAGCGCGTTGTACATTTTCGTGCTCGGCTGGATGGCCGTGTCCATCTTGAGCATGTTGTGGACGAGCCGCAGGCTGTCGAGGTCGGGGCACCGGCCGATGCCCTCGAAGCAGCGGATGTAGGCGTCGCTGGGCGGGTGGAAGTCCGGGTTGACGTGCTGCCGCATGTGGCCGAAGACGTGGATGGCCATGTCGGACCGGTTGCGGTCAAAGAAGGCCTCCATCAGCTCGAGACGGCTCTCGAGGCTGGTTTCCTGGAAGAACTGCCGGAGGATCGAGTAGGCGTCCCACACGCGCGCCGTGCTGTTCTTCCTGTCGAGGCAGTACGCCACGAACGCGTCGCGGATGGACCGCCGCTGCTCGTTGCTGTGCTGGAAGACGTTGAGCGAGAGGGTGTCGATGACCTCGAACTGCTGATCGTTCTTGAGAAATACCGTGCATAACGCGACCACGGTGTCCGGGTCGAGCGTCACAATGCGTTCCTCCAGGATATCAGATATCTCGCGGATCGCCTTCAGGTCCTGCTGTGGCTGATAGCAGAGGGCCTGGAGATATCTGTTGATCAATGGCAAGTCCTCCTCTCCGCTGAGCTCCGTCTTTGGGAGCTGCATGTACGCTGCTCGTGCGCCGGACAGATCCTTTGCTCTGATCTTGAGATCCATCTGGAGTAGATAGGTGCTGGCGTTGGGTCGGATGCCCAGCTCGTCTGCAAATGTCACGAGCCTGTCCGCCAAGTACGCATCGTTCTTGTCGATGGCGACCTGGATGAGACCATTGATGGTCTCGATGTCTGGCTGCTTCGATGTGTCGTCGGGGTTATGACGCGCAACAACTTCGAACATGCCCTTCACATCGTCGAGCCCCTTTCCCATGGACAGAACCGCCCACTGATACACGACGTCCCAGTGCTCTTTGCTTGGATTTGAGTCGACCAGCTTCTTGAAAATAGGAGCGGTCCAGCCTCGCTGGTTGTTCTTGATGGAGAACTGCAGGACCTCCTGGTATGTTCTGGCGCTCGGCAGCTCGCTGTCGTGCATCGGTCGCAAAAACCACTTCTTCGTCTCTAATACGTTGTCTTGTTTTGCGTAGAATATCGTCAAGACCTCGTGAATACTTGATGTGTATGGCACTCCAAGCACTTCTGTTTTTGCTACTGCGTCTACCAGCGCAGTTTCTTGTCCCTCCTCCGCCAAACCTTGAAGGACGTTGACCCAGAGATTCTGGGCATTTGGTCGCTCCGGCTCTGGGAGCTGACTCCAGTATTGTCGCAGCGTGTCGAGTGCTTCAGTAGAGGCCCCGAACAGCGTGAGTGCCACAAGATACGACTCGAAATCCTCTGCGGCGCCTGGGTCGGACGGATCTAATGCCCTCTCCACTTTGATGGCCTCGTACAGCGCCCTAGAGAATTCCAAATGCTCCTTGGTATCTTCCTTCGGTGGCTTGAGAAGCGCCTCGCGGGCGGCGGTCAATTCCGTCAGCGTCAAGCCCGGCCCCGGCTCATCATCCTTGTTTTCGAGAAGGTATTGTAGTAGGTTTCGACAGTGAAGCGCCTGGGTGCTGTTCACAACCACGTTGAAGCGCAACTTATAGGCGAACAGGTCGCGAAATGCCTCCACCAGCTCTGTCCTTGTCGGCGGCCTCACACTCTCGAGCAGTCGGTTCCTCCACGTCAACACGGTTGTCCACCCAGGCTCGTACTCGGGCTTCTTGATCTGTCGGGGCGGCTTCTGTAGGATACCGAAGAAGGTGCGTCGCTGCACCCGGCGGGACAGAGAAATCGTCGATGCTACCGATAGCTGCGCATGGCGACATGCCGGGCGGGACAGAAGCGAGCAGGCAGGTGCGCTGCCTTTTGGAACGAGGACCCGTCGGCAGACATGGCGGGCCAGTTGCGCCCTCATGGTGTGGAATCAATACCTTGCTTGAAGGGTCCTGAAGAGCTCAATTAGAGGCTGTCACACGTCATTGAAGCTTCGGATTGACATACTTTGGCATCTTCAAACTGATCTATACTATGCGCGGCATGTGGTGAAGCTCAATGCCGACCAATGAAGCTCTTGAATGTTCGCAAATCGTACTGGCGTACTAAAGCTTTCACACTTATCAAAATGATGGCCGGCGGCCCGCGCATTCAAACTATGCCGATGATCTGCCGAGCTTAGTCATCCTAGTTGAACTGACGGTATCTCCGGCCTCATCATTTATGCGGCGCACCATTACCGGGCTTTCGCATCAGCAGTTCATCTATGTTGGCTTGCTTCAATAGGTGATTTTGAGATACCTTTTCTTCACGAAGCGCACAACTGTACTTTCTGATTTAAGACTCATGGCTTCGGCAAGCTTCGGCAACTCTATATATCCAATTATCGGCAGCTGTACAAACATACTGCAGCTCCTTATTGAGTGCATTAACCGGGCTTCCGAGGACAAACAATGGAGCTTCTACGATTACGATCGAAATCGAACTTGGCGGCGATCACAATGCTGACCCCGAGATCGATGGCGAGCTGAATTTTGCTCCAAATTTCCAGCCTTTTTCGCGGGTTTTGCATGACGATACACAGGATTGATGTTCATTTACTGTATTCTGGCTTGAGAAGGCTTGGTGCGCTAGCAGCCACTTGTGGTTGCTTCTGCTCGAGTGTGCAGCATCTCACAACACGTGCCCGAAACTCCATTTTGGTTCCATTGGAGGCCTTCTTGTGTTTGACGCCTCATCCGGAAGGCCTCGCTCGGCATTGAGTGATGCCATTCATCTCAAGCTCCTGACGGCATTGATATCAAATACGCTCAGACGCTTTGCAACGAACAGCCGGCAAGGTTTTGTAGTTTTTGTCCAGATGATACAGAAATGAATCATCAGAGCCTGCGGTGCAGAGTCATATAACCCTGCCCGTGTTCATTTTCCATGAGTAGTGTACTCTCTAGAGGAACAAGCTGCAACCTCACCCGCGCAACAACAACTTCAAGTCCAAAAGTCGTATCCTGGAGGTTGCGAGAATAGATACACCTGCGGCCAGTGAGTTTCAAAGCCCCGTGTACACCCTTCCTCTTGCTGACTTGCTGGAGTACGGAAAGGATATCTCGCCAAAGGCCAACGCGAAGTCCAAATGGGGTCCCAAGAAGAGCAGCAGAAACAAAAGCGACAGACTGCAGGCCGACGCACTGGCTGCTACTTCTGCTGCTTTTTTTGCTGTTGGGCTCTATTCTGTTTCTTGGCCCTTATGTGCAGTGTTCGCCGTTCTCCTCCTTGACGTTCCTGTTGCCTGTTCGGCACCGTGAAACATACAAGCTCACGCCAAGATAACCGCAATATGATACTTTTTCTTGACCCACGGTGATCTGATATGAAGGTCCTCTCGCGGATCAATACAATCACCATCTTCGGCACAGCTAGTTGAGGTTCGTAGGTATGTGGGTGGTCGAGCTGGGATATCCGCGTGCCAAGGCTGAAAGTGGTGGTCGATGCGTCAACGTTGGAATCGCTTCAGTACCCATCTTCGACCATTTCTTCTCTCTACATCATCAAAACAGTTCAGCTCACGAAAAAATGGCCGTTCGAAGGGTCTTCCCAGAGGACATTGGGCCTTGAAGGTAATACACCCTCTCCCGTCAACCAGTTAGATCGTTGCTCGTACCGGCTTGTGCGAGACGCTTATCCAACCTCGTGCAGCAACCTCGTGCAGCATGTCGGATGAACCGCTTCGCTCCCTTGGTGTTTTCGCTTCCATTCGTTTTCGGAATCGGCATCGTTTGTGTGATAATCGAAAGTCGATCTCAGCATCGTGATGCTCTGATCCCTTCTCTTTTCAATCCCTGATCCACCCAGCGGCACCCATATCATTTAGGGCCAACCTAATTGACCTGCGTCGTTCCTGCAGTCTCATTCCCATCCTGATACCACCTTCCTCACTTGTCCCGTTCTGTGGACCTCCTTCCGCCGTCGATGCTGCAACCCTTGTACCAACTCTTAAACCGCGGCTCTTTATTCCTCCATCCATGTGGCCCTAGGCTTCACTTTCCTGGTCGATATCGAAACCCCAACGACCCGAGTTCCCCATGTCGACATCATCGGCGCACGCATCACCGTCGTCATCCTCAACTTTCGATTCGAGTTCCTCGCCAGCACCCAGTCCATATGCGTCGTGTTGCCACTGCCTTCTTTTTCTTTCTTTCCTTCCAACCCATGCCCTTGCTCAATCCATCTCACCGACGGTCGCTTTTGATCGATGTGTGCAGCAACCTTTCCATCACAAGAAGTCAACCATCAAAGTCGTCGAGGCCTTTTCCGGCCATCCCACTCTTCCTGCCTTTCTTCCTCATTCCAACGCTTTCGAGGATTCGACGTTTCGATTTCCCCCGCATGTACCGACAAAAGTACCAGACTCGAAGTGGATCTTACTGCACCGTGTTGATGTCGTGGCGAAGAACCACGTCGGCAAGGTGGCTGCTGAAGGACAACATACAACGTAGTTGGCACACCACAAAAGACGAATTCCGGTTCACAGACGCAGCTTATGAATGACGCGCACTTGATGGCCTGCCAGGGGCACAGAATTGAGATTCGTCGTAATGTCGATGATAAGAATGGGACGAACGCGGCGAAGGAGGAGAAGAGGCGGACAATATATAGACGAAAGAGAAGAGGATCAAGAATGCGGGATGGGTCGCCCTGGATGATAGGTATACACAAATCAGTGCAACAACACGCGAGGGGGTGTTGTACAAGATCCCTCAGTCACCGGACGATCTTGTCCCATCATCGCCTAACCCTACCCGCTCTCGTCTGATGCAACGAGGGCCCAGGACTAGTGTGAATACACCCCTCGCCTTCGGTCAACAAATCTCTGCCCGATGGCCGAGACTTCCCTGGCATCGGATGGGATATGCAAACGGAAGGAAGGAACCCTTGACGAAAAGAGAGAGGCGGACAGGAGCCAAGGAGAGAGGAAAAGAAACACCATCACCAAACCTCAAGGAATACACCGTGTTTCTAGTATCTTCACCCCCGGGGACAATACCTCTCGTCTCCTCGAGCTCTTCGCTTTCATTCGTCCAGGATTGGGTGATTCGAAAGTTGGTCCCAAACTTGCATTGGAAACCCCTTAGCTCTGCATCTCCCCGCCCCTCTCAACTCGACCCCCGTTTCTGTGTCGTTTTTCACCTAATGGTTCCGCGATTCATCCTCCGAGGGTGCACCGGAGAGAGGATACCAAACACGATCCCTGCCACTCCGTCTTTACCCGCAAGTCCGCACGGCATCGACGATCACGGGAGCGTGTATTTGGCCCATTTTTATGGTCGAGACGAGTCTGTGAACTCTTCTTTCGTCTGGTAAACGGTCCACTGAGCCGATGTGGGTGTGGAAAGACGCCTCCGGAGGCGTTCACGTCTGCGTTTCAGAGCTGCAAGAGCAGTTGTTCGTGACTGGCTGGTTATTGTCAACTGGAATGCGGCGCACCACCAGTTCCGTCTTTCTACCCCAGCAGTTCTCAGCGGGACGAAGCTGACCAGCCCTAGGCCGCCCCCAAGTTGTCATCCATGGCTTATCTAACAACAAGTTCTTACACGTTTTGACGTCGCCGTTGCGCTTAAGGCAGCTTTCGGACCAGGGCGTTGCCAGCCTAAGGTTGGATATCCAATTCCTACAAATGAGCAAAGAAAACAACAAGGAGAACCAAAGCAAGAATGATCAGAGGTAATCGAAGAAGGCGTATCGACCGAGAAAGAGTGAAAGTTGATGGGAATAGCAAGGACTAGGCTCAGTCCTGCCATCCGAATGTCGTCTTGATTTCGGCGATCCGTGGGACCTTGATCGACATTTGACACGCACGCCCGTGCGTCGTTATTCAACGTCGTTCACGACAGCATACAGGAGTTGCAGGAGATTCGGATGCGGACTTGCTCTTTCATGGCCGAGCAGGCCAACATGGCAACCGCAATGGGTTCCACGCCAAGCAAGCAACTACCGGACCAAATCCAAAACAACAGAGACAAACAATCACGCAAGCATGATAATGTGAGATGCAGGAAACCGGAATGCCGTGCTTACTTCGTCTGCCAGGATCATAAGTCCGACATAATGGCTATGCCTCGCCGAACAACATTTACGTCGGACTACACCCCGGTGGCGGCTAATGCTAGGTGGTCGAGTTTCGTAAACATGAGAGACACGATGGTCAGAGGTCGAGACAAGACACTGCGGCTAATGGCAGTCGTCAATATCCCATGGCCATGCCCCACACAACATATGGCGTCCATGGGATGACCACGCCGCACGCAGTTCCGGAGTGCCGCGCCGGTACCAACTGCTGTTAGGTAGGTAGCCGTGGAAGCCAGGACTCATTTGGTAGTCTCGTCTTCCTACGGTCCCATGGCACGCAACAGCAGGATCTGCGGCAGGTCCATTGTTGTCAGGCACGGCGAAGGCACGGCCAGCAAAGGTCATTGGAGGCAAGCCAAGACTGGAGGTAGGTGCTGTCCAAGGGAGAGTACCGGGCCAGCGACACAGAGATCCATCGAACATGGTATGGATCGTGATCAGGCCGAGTATGTGATACGGTGCGGTCCTCTTCCAGACATTCTGCTCGTTTGGGAAAGAGAAGGTGTGACAGGACAATAGATCTCACGGGTGTATGGTAAGATGGTCGAATGGCCAGACATTCGGTCACGAAGATGTCATGACGAACCCGAGAACTGAATGCCTCAAAGCGTACAGGCTGACACGACAGGGCAACAGAAGCATGCCTGCCAGGGATCGTTCGAGGCGAAGCAGCACCGGACGTTGCCTCTAGACCGATCAAGGGTGAACCAACCTGTCCAGCAAAACCATGCTCTTCGAACCCGACCGAAGCCCACCTTGCACGATGCAATGCAGCTTGATATTTGACTCACTTCTATGGGAACATGGAGGGCCCAATCATCTTACAGTGTTGTGCCTTGAAAGAAGATGAGGTTGGGCATGTCGCTACTGGGCATCACCGACATCCGTCGACCTCGAACGCCGGTCCGCCGAATCTGACGCGAGCCCAACACTTCTCATCCTACGGATATCACTGCAACAACCCAACGAGGAGGATCCAGACTACCAGGAACCCCATCAAGGTCGCATCCTACAAGCTCCGACCACCGACATATTGCTTTCATCTTGTTCCTTGCGCTGAAAGAAAGACACGAGACTAAAGACATGAGCAGCTGAGCGTCTCCGCCGCACCCTCGCATCAAGTCCGTCCGGAAATACGGCTCCAGACCAGTCCTGGACTAGGACCGGTCGATGGTCATTGGTGTTGCGGCTACTTGGGCCATGCTTCAGGACCGCGACGATCAGCACATTATCGAGACGCCACTGGACTAACTCATGCGAACAAAGAAGCTTGAAGAGAGCAGCAGCATGGTCCTGAGTAACGGATGCTTTCTTTTTCTCGCTCCTTGCTCACCTTTGCCGTCGTCTGCAAACCATACGGAAGTCCTGCTTAATCAGACACCAATGAAGGTAGTTCCCGTCGCTAATGACACGAGAGACGCTTATTTGTGTGTCGTGCCTTTGGCTCATCTAATCCCCAAATAAAGACGGGCATGCTGGCATGTCCGCCGCTCCAAGACGTTCCAATGCAGTCAATGTCAGAGTCGCATTAGGTGGCGGACCGCCGAGAACACGGCAAGGCTGAAAGAGCTGGAAGGCAGCCCAAGGCGTGAGGCACACGACGAAACAATCAACGGACGAAGCTCCGTTCTTTGCATGGTAGCAAGCATGTTCTGCCGCAAAACCTTTCGCTGATGGCTGCCCATCGGGACAAGATCCAATGTTATGGGGTGATCGGTATCCCACGATCTCCAACCCACACACCGCAGCGCAGGCCGTCGCATAGCACACAATCTTTCGGATAAGCTTGCCTTAACCACATATTCCGATGCAAGAAAGAAAGGCTCGAGGAGGTTCATGGGGCTCCCGGACGGAGTTTCGTCTGTGGCGCCGGTAAGGGGGTGGAGCAGACGACCGAGTTTTGGCAAGTTGGGGGGGTCCGAAGATGCAAACTCCGTCGTCCGGGGGAAGATTAGATAGTGCCGAATCCCAACCACGGACATGAAGTTGGAGCAGCAGAACCCTACTATATTCCATCCCTTGATCTGCAGGAATGGACTTGGAAGGCAGCGCTTCTTTTGTCGCTCTGCAGGACCGAAAGAAAACCATCAATTCAACGGGTAAGGACGAGGAGATTATCCCGACATCGAGCCTGGTCTTGATTGAACCCTGTTCTTTTCGGGCATCTCGAGGAGGACTTCCTACCCGAGAAGACGACAGATCGACGAGGAGAAAAATCCAAAGGCGTCGAAATTTGAGTGCCCCGTAGCGCTGGTTTCGATCGTTGGCGGTCCAGCAACCGCACCATCCCCCTAGTACCCAACGATGGTAAGGAGAGATATCAGACCAGGCGTGCGTTCAGCCTTGTTCATGTACGACCGAACAACACTTCGCTCGGACAAGTTCATAGTCCATCGTCAACCATCAGGGCGGGTCACTGTCGAAAGAGATGCACTCGCATCCCCGTGGCGACGTTGCATTGACGTTGGAACAGACAATCAAACGGAAAAGAACAGCTGACAAGCGGCAACACCAGACCGACAAGCGTCCAAATTCTCGACGCCCGGCCCTTCGAGAAAAAACATCGTTGCACTGGCACGACAGAAGAAGCCCCGAGAGCGCACATCTCCTTCGAACCTAGGTCCTCCCGCGAGGCTGAGAAACGGTCTCCAGTGGCAGCCGAGGTCCTGCGTGGTGACAGCGCCGTACTGCGACGAAGATGACCGAATCAATCGAGCGAACAACGCCGCACAGCGTTCGAATAACAGGCTCCCAATGGTACAGTAGGAAGCAAGTCACATCGTTCGTAGACCGCCGCATCCTGCATATCCACGACGCTGCGTAGAATGCAGGCGAAGCGTTACACCATGCCGGCCTCGGCCGAGCGAGGTTGATTGCCCTGCGGCTGGGTAGCGCAGAAGTCCATCCCACGTCCCGCCAAGGAGGTACTTTCGTCGTGCCCCCAAAGACTGCGAAGAGATACCTACACCCAGCCGCACCTCGCCTCGCGATGGCCCACTCCCCCGCCTGGGGGCAGGCACCGAGCTGAGCAGGAAGCATCGCCGACGGACGAACCAGGGAGGAGAACTTCGCATGTAGGGCCGTATTTCCAGGGTCAATGACACCAACGCACATTTGTCGAGTGAGAGAAATGGAACGGGCCAGCCAGCCAGCCAGCCAGCCTTACGACGGGCGAAAAGAGCTTCCTGCAGAGCAGAGTCCCATACCTTCACGATGGGGTCGTTGGAGCATGCTGTCAGACGAGGCATAGGAAGAGGAGGACAAGTAGGAGGAGGAAAAGCTGCTTCCGGGACTTGCGTCCATCTCTCTCCCCCATGGCGAACCGGCCTCTGCATATTCCGAGCGGGGACGATACGACGAAAAATTCCAAAAGCACTACGAGTAAGACCTAGTCAGAGGCGATGATGCCTATCAATTGCGAATTGCACCGATATTGGACATGACGACAGACCACTTGCGCCACCATCCATAACGGAGGATCACAGTCTCATCAGCCGTCCCTTTGGACTATTTCGAATCAAGTTCGGGTCCAGAAACGAAGTACGTGGCTCGAGTGGCTTCCCTGAGCTGGACGGAGGAACAATGACATCCATGGAAATAGCAGCAACACCATACAACGCCTCCCATGCCAAAAGTATACCAGTGGACCAACGACTTGCCCTCTCCACAGATCCCACGGTGGCACAGAAGACTCTACATGGTCCTCTGCATGCTCACCAATTTTCTCCTGCAATCTTGCGGGCGAAGCCACCCTCCTGCCGTCATTGCTTATTCTGCATGACCGACCGAAGGTGGTGAGCCCCAGAGCACCAAAAAAAAAAAAAACTCCAGTCCACAAGACAATGTGGCATACCCACAGAGCGCCGCGCCGGCTGGGAAGGGAGAAGCAGAGGGAGTACTGCTGTATGAAGCCTCACCCATCATGCGGACGAGTAGGACACTGTCCCGTCAAGACCCGCCGGGGCCCTGCGACGCAGGTCTCGGGAATGCGAGGCGTAGGTCTCTGGAGTCTCGGTAATGCGGGCCTCGGCATTAGAGCCCCGGCGGGAACGAACCTCCATGCTTGGGCGGACGGGCTGAGCTTGTTTTTATCCTTGTACGTGTCTTGTTTCTCGAGTGGCGCTCCTTCTTCCTCTCCTCGCCCAGTCTCTCCTCCTAAATTGTCTCTACAAGATAGGCCGAATCAACGCAAGTCAGAACCTGCCCGAAGGAGGTTGCATCGCACTGCGCCTGCGTACTTCGTGGGGCGTTAGACATAATCGATCTCGGTCGTCGGCGGCTCATACATTTGGGGGTGGTCGGTCGTCACACACAAGACACTTGTCACGACCTGTCTTGTTTTGACGGACGGTAATTTGACAGGAGTCAAGCGACGCAAAGGGGTATGGCGTCAGCTTTTCTCATTGACATGCCCGAATAGGGAAATCCCTTCATGTCCATGTATCATGTGCTGTCGCTGCTGGGCAGCAACTGTCGCATCTTGGGATGACAGGCTGCCCGCCTATTTTACCTTTTTGCGTTTACGTGAGTACCCTCTTCCCCCCCCGTTGTGCCCCCGTGCCATCCCAGACTCGCAAAGAGACGTCAAAAATAGGTAAATGATTCGTTGTTTGTTAGTGATCAAAGAGAAGGGTAGAACCTTGCAACACAGCGCGGCAGTGTGTGCGCGCGCAGCATGTTTTGAACAGGCGGCGTATAGCTAAACTCAATGATGGCTGACGACTGACAGCAGAGTTCAGTTGCATCTTGTGTGTATGTGTGTGTGTGTGCGTGTGTGGAATAATTCGGATGCGCTGCATGGCTAGCACATCAAATCAGGCCGTCTTTGCCAACATCGTTGGAGTCGGTTGTTTGAGGGATGCTGCCACTACTGTAGGCACAGGCAGTGCTCGGCCAAGGTCTGAAGGTTTTTTTTGGGTAGTTGCAGCAGTAAGTTGATGATATGCAGGAACGTTTTGCGCCAACAACTCAATGCCACGGCGAGGAGGTGGCATTCGTCAATCCTTCAAGTGCTTGCATAGGTGTCGAAGCGCTCAAAGCGTGCCGACGACATGGCCCTCGTCGTCAACGAGCTTATCGGGTCATGCGCTAATACACGCACTTCATTCACCACTTTCTTCGTCTGAGCAGCGGTAGGCGAGTGCCGACGCGTATTCGTACGCAAACCTTCGCGAGGCGCAGCACCAGAGCAGAGCAGTGGATTGCCTCCAGTAGCGACCGTCCTCAAGGATGAGGATGCCTTGTTTCGTTTCGACTGAAGTTCTGCGCATACACGCATTTGATCCGTGCCCTCATGTTTCTGCTGAGTATTCCCCTGCTAGGAAGGCATGGCTCAGGACACAGCCAGCGACGACATTCGGGGTGTTCCGACATCTCGGCCCATTCCCTGGAATGACCTGTAGCCGTGTCGTGATCGTGAATCCTGACAGCTGCGGCTGCCACTTTTGTCTGCTGTCGCGCGTCGTATGGCTGTAATGGTGTCCGGCTGTCTTGTTTGGGAAGTTGACTGACAGAACGGGGCAACAAGTGTCTAAGCGACCGGCGACATGAAGGGCCTGTTTCCAATTTGGGCATTTGGCATGGTAGAGTTGCGCCTTTTCCTCGACTTGGCAAACGAGTCATTTGGGCTACCTACGGTGAAGACGCTTTCAAGAGACCACCAGGAGGTTAGTTGGAGGCTCGAGCTTTGCCAAAGAAGCTAGAAGGACGCATGATGATTTGATACGGCCGCGAAGATACTGATGGCGAGTAGTGGCAAATTCGCACCAGCTAATGCAGCATAATGGCAGTGAGGCAAACGAGATCAAACTCCGTGTGCACTGGCGGACCCGGCCTCTTAGTCGGCTTTGGCGGTGGCAGCGGCAGCGGTGGTGGCCCAGCGGACGGAATGCAGATCGGCCTACTACGTTTGTAGGTTGACATAGTGGACACCGAAGTTGCCGTCGGTGGCTCATGGGGAGGGGACGCCGCGGTGCCGCGTTCCGCACTGGCGACGTGGATCATCTCAACATTAAAGTCGACTCGTCCTGAGGTGCTCTTCGAAGTGCCGAGAAATGCGAATGAGCGAATGGCAGTCCGGGACCCGAAGCAGCACGCTGACGACGGTGCCCAGACAAGGGCAAACGATGTGACGAAAACCGACGACCCTGCAGGCGGGAAGACCGGCCAACTGGATATGCATCAAAATACGACGGTCGTCCACGTCCTCTGAAATGCTGGTAAATCATCGTACGGCGGGCGGCAGCTCGTGTGGTGTGCAGGACTACATCGGAAAACTCGCGTCACGTTCCAGCGGCGTCTTTTTCCCGCTGAGTACTGCGATCCGTGCAGACAAACGCAAAATGTAAAACTTCTCGCAGCCAGAGCAGCTCACGACAACAGACGACAACGGCATTCGCATCGGGCAGGTCACGGGCAGGTAGATGCTACTACACAACGCGGCGCGGTCCGCGATGGTTGGTAGCATTCCGCGAGTTAGAGAGGTTCCGAGGGTGCTTCCTTAGTGGCTTCAAAGACTGCCAGTTGTTGCAAGTGCTGAAACGGTGCCTGACAGAGATCCAAAGTGTCTGCTCCTTTGGTGTCAAGAGCTCGCATCAGCTAACCGTGTGAGAGACGCCGAAAATAGGTACCAGCAAGTGGCACGTACTTTAAACTCAAGAATCATGATGGCAGAAGAGCACGAGGCACTACTATGTACGTACGTGTAGGGCAGGCAACCAGGTGAGGTGACCAGGACCAGCCTGGTTGCGAGGCCGCTCGCCCGCTCACCGAGCGATCTCAGGGACACACTGACTGTGACTGGGGTTATGTCCAAGGGCAGTCCTTGTCTTAATTTGACAGCCATCGAGATTGGGCAGAATAGTCGCTAGTCAAGGTGCCGTTGCCGAGTCACCGTTTTCACAATGGAGGTCTTCTTGTTGTTGTGTCCTGTCACGCGACAGACTGAGAGCGGGTCACGACTTCCATGCTTCCGCGCAAGCGCGGCCCCTGGAACAGAGCGAAGAAGAATATGGTGCCGTCGGCGACGAGTTCGTGTACGGTTTTCGATGGTGTTCGGAGAATAAGGGGGCTGGGATAATGCCTGGTCGAGACGCTGTGCACGTTACCATTCGCTCATACCACCATACGTAGCACATACCACAGTACGTACTCCGTAGCAGCGCATTGGAGACATACATCTTCCAGAGGCGCCGATGTTAGCATGGAGATCCCTGCATGCCGAGCGAGATGATCAGGAGGGTGTGCGACATCCCTGTCGACCCCGGTCGTGGCCCCCATGGGCGCGTCAGTGGAGCAAAGACTTGCAACTCGACGCGAGAGGATTGGACAGTTGATACGATGCCGTGATAGGGGTCCAGTCTGTAGCATTCGGTCTCAGAGCCAGGCAGTACACTAGATGATGGTAGGCCAGTTGAGATGCAAAGACAAGCAACAGCAACAAGCAGTGTGCCACGTCTCGCTTGCTCGCGCCGGAGAGTGCTATCGGCAGAGTCGCGGAAGCGACTTGGGAGGTGTGTCTACCAGGGCGTACAAACTTGGATCATTGAGAGCATTTTCCATGTGTAGTTGGGAGCGCACTAATTCCACCGGATCCTGCGAGATCATGCGCCGTGCCTTGAGTAGCTTATTTTTAGCGGACGGTGGCTGCGGATAAGTGATGCCGCTTGCTTTGCCCGTTCTGTGGTTTCTGGCTTCGCTTGTCGCAACATTCCTTTTCCCCAGTGTATAACACGGTGAACTTGGCGGAGGTTTCGTAACGCAATGTGGAGAGGCATGCTATGGAGCAACCAGTGCTGCGGCTCGCCGGTATTGTCCCAGTTGCTTTTCAGTTTCTCGCCATGCTTCTTGTGACTGTCATTGTCAGTAGTATTGAGACCTACGTCTCATACTTGATAGTTGTTTTGTTTTTGGGTTGAGGAGGCGGCCGTCCGATAGTGATTACAATTCATGTAAACTGCAGGAACATGACTTTCGATGATTAGATGCGCACAGCCTGTGTCGTTTGGTGAAGGGGTTCTCGAAGCCGGCAATACTTGGTTTTGGAATAGATGGTGTCCGTGTACACGGAAAAGCACTTAGCAACCACCGCAGGTAGTCGGGAACGTTGAGTGACGGGATGACGGTTGGTGAACAGTTTCGGACCGAGTACTTTGCAGTCATTGGATGTTCGGCATGATTTACTAAAGCTCCACGTCGCATGATTAGAGCGAAGACGAAAAAGGTCGACGTGGTGCAATGAGGCGAGTAAGTCAGAAAGGATGATGTGTGGGGAATTGTGCAGGGCGCGACTCAGGCCTAGGTAGAAATTCGACGGGATATGTGCCAGTTTCATCCATTCGTATGGCGTTCCCGTATGCAGACGTGGTGGTGTGGTGTACCCAGGTGGTAAGGGAAGACGCAGACCAGATCCAGATCTGACTGAGATGTTGATTCACGCCGGGCTTGCATGAATGGGGCTCCACAAAGTGGTAGGGCGTTACCGAAAGCATGTCTCTGCGCTCGACAGAGATGCGTGTGTGCGTGCGCGCGTGTGTGTGAGTGGAAATGGCATCTAGGAAGTTGGCTGATGTCAGCGTGACTGGGTTGACGGATGCATTCCGTTGAAAAGGTGAGCAACCTATGGAGTTTAAGAAGATGATTCGGTGGAGGTGAGTTGCGCGGAGAAGGTCCAAATGTCAAGAAAGTGGTATGATGATCCTGTACGGAGGAGAGAGGCTTATTTGTTGTTACCTGAACGAGTGGATGAATGGGTGTTGTGATGTGTGAGGGCAGAAGAAGCAACGAAGAGGGGAACTGGACTGGGGAGCAGGCAGGAAGGGAAGGTATTTTGGCAGGCAGTACCCATACAGTGGCTACTATTACTCCATAAGGTAGGTAGATACCCAAGGTACCTTCCCGGGTCCTTGTAGCGGGAGGAGCGGGAGGATAATCATAATTCCCACATTATCGGAAAGGGAGGAACGTGCGTGCAGACAGCCTGCCTGTTTAACTGGACAACTGGAGATAAGGAGATAATAGAAGCTCTAGTCCCTCCTTCAACCGATCAATATTACATCAGCTAGAGGCTGAGTAAGTAGGTAGGCAGTTGGGCATCTAAGGTTGGTATGTAAGCACATAGGTAGTTTGGCAGTTGAAGGAACAGGAAATGGTACTCCGTAGACGCGATTGGATTGCATTTCTGTACAAGGCAGTGGCAGTCTGGAATTGGCTCAGTATACGAATACGTGCCGATTTTATGTTAACCGGCATATCCCCGGCCCCATAAGATTGACGGTGGGTGACGAGTGTCATGTGACGGAGACGGTCCTTCACCACCTTCCATCCTTCACCTTCTCCTCTCCACGTTGTCGCACATGTGCCACCGCAACACCATCTCAACTCCCACCCCTGGCACTACTGTAGCGCACTCGTCAGTCACAGTCTCTCTCGTTTGTGGGCCACTATCACTTTGCTTTCTAGGCCTTCTTCTTCTTCTCTTCCCCCCTGGCGCCGTCTGTCTTGGATGCTGTCTTCCACACTATCTGTGCCGCAAATGAGAGATCGTCATCACCCGCAGGTCGATCGTTCGCCGTTTAAACCATCACCGAACCTTGCAGCCTTAGCGCAGATAATGTGCACCGAGCTCGACACTTGACCTCGCTGCTTGGCGCAAATACGGCTTTGAACAGGAAATACCCTGGTCTTGGCTGGCTTCTGCCACCGCCAGGAAGCCCATCTCACCCTCGTTTCGCCTGCTTCCGCCTCCATCAGATTCCATTTGGCATGTATCCGTACAACGCCTGTCATCAATGACAGCGACACATCATGGCTTCCAGCTTTCTCTGTCGACGCACAATCTTTCAGCCTGCTCGCGCTCGCCCTTCGCTCTCCGACCACTCAATACATGCAGACAGGGCGGAAGAAACCATGCCGAAAGGGACACTGACACGTCGACCAAGTTCAACAATCGGTCTTGGCCAGTCGTTGATGCACCCAAGCCTGGAGATGTTTTCCGTTCACCATGTGCCCTGTCCCAGAGCACATGGGCCTACGTGCGTGCCATAATCCGAGAGCAAGCTGCAGTGGTCTGGTCTAGGAAGGGACGGATCCCTCAAAGTCGAGGAAGAATCTGTCAGCAACACGTTTACCGCAGCAAAGCCTGAGCATCAACCCTGATGCATCATTGAAGCATGCGCTTGCGCCTGCGCCTGCGCCTGCGCCAATCTGCGCCAATGCCTGCGCTTACGTTTGCATTTGCGTCTGTTTCCGTTTCTGCCTCGCATCAGCGTGGTGTGTTGGCAACAGCATTGGTATCAGCATCAGCGTCATGCTGCCTAGAGATGGTCGTTCGTGGCCGTGGACGTGGGTGCTCGGTTCAACGATCCATGGTCACCAAACACCTCGTGCCCCTTAGTGCTGTCAAATGTCTGTTTTAGGAAATCGCGGCGCCATTCCCGCTGGTGGAGGTGTGAAGTCAAACAAGACTGAGGTACGATGCTATCTCCCTCGCAGTATTCACGTATACGGATACATACCATACAGTAAGGCAAGGCATCCTACTTACACCTTATCCTCGCTACAGCCCAGAGACACACATGCTCAGCCCGGCCTCTTAGACGAACTGTGACGACATGGTCCCCGTTATTTTGCATTTGCCTGGGATTCGACAGCTGCACCAGTTGGCACAGGCCAGAGTCCGAAGGGGCACAAACAGATGGCATGAGCCAATGGCCTATCGCCATCCATTGAACTGCTCTGCACCTTGAAACCCGACATCGAAAATCGACAAGCCAAGCTACGTCCAAATTCCGATCAGACTTATCCCGGCCAAATCCTTGTCTTGGGACTCCATGCTCGGCTGCGATAAACTTTGATCGGAGACCTGGGTCCATTGCCAAGTCTGGCCAGCACTTTGACGCGACCTTGCTGACCGAATCCTCCACGAAGCACTACCCGTACGGACACGACACGAAGCAGTCATCATGGTCTCCCCAGCTCTGAGTCGTGGGGGTGTGATTGTCGTCGACATGTCTTGGCTTTCTCAACCTCGCTTTTCGTACTCGTTCGTGCGGCCGGCAGACATCTTGTCTACGCTACCCATTGTCTCGCTCTCTCGTCTCAACCCTGTCTCTCTTTCTCTTTCTCTTTCGCTTTCTCTACCGCAGTAATCGCCCTCCGCCTACCCTTCGGAGTATTTATTCACAGATGCTTATCTTCACAAGTCTCAACCGTCACCTGCATTCCGCTGCCCCATACCGCCCACTGACAAGTAGTTCAACTCCGTCTACATAGTACGCCGTTTACCGATCCATGCAGCAGAGTTCCCACAACAAAGCAACCCTCCCATTCGGGCTACTTGTTCGGGATCATCTCAAGTCTTGTCTGTATGCCCTGGCAGTTCTTTTCCGTTTCCCACCCCCTCGACCCCACCAACACCCGTTCTCACACACCCCATCACTCACGTCCAGGTCGCCTACCCGTGTACGTAGTACGTCCATGTCCACCGTAAGGAATAGTCATCCTCCCCGCTCCCCGAGCGCTCTCCTCCCTCTCTCTCCTCTGTACCAAGACTCAAGACGCCCTCCTCCCAAGGCCGCCGCCGCCGTCGCCGGCGCGGCCCCTGTCAAAGATGAAGCTTACCCGACTGGGTTAATTAGCACGCAGGCGGCACTCAGGTACCTCGCACCGTTTTCTCGCCGGCCTTGGCCGTTTGCTCTTTTGGTCTCGGGCGTTACCTAGCTAGTATAGGACCATAGTAGGCGGCGATACGAAAGATCGTGGCTCGTTGTGTACATTACTTGCACTTTTGCTCGTGTGTTGATTAGTAGGCAGTACCTCATCTCGCAAGCGTACACACATACACATACACAGATCCCTCCTGATCCCAAAGCTCGCGCTACTGTATCTCCATATGCAAGCAGGTGTGCCTTGCGTTGCGTTGCCTCTATCCGCCTCATCATCATACGCAGTAATAGACCTCTGTTGCCCCTGTCCTATCCTGTCCTGCTCGGCCTACCTGCCCCGAACACAGACCCGTTGACTTGCATTCTCCACCCTCGTGGGTGTGCTGGGCTATCTTCAAGTCACGCTTCCAAGACCGGTCCCATCGCGGCCGAACCACATGTGCCGATGCCGTCTCTCCCTCCCCCCTCCCAGAGTGCCAATACCAGATACCAAACGCCCAGGGTCAGCCACTGCTGGATCATCGGATAGTCTCGCAATAACCCTTGCTTTACTTGAGTGTTGCGTAGTGTACCCACAGAGGGTACGGAGTGTACACTACCAGGCTGAATCCATGTTGCACATCTCCATGTGCTTGCTTTGGTGCCTTGTCTTGCCTCCAACGACTGTGCTCACTCTTCTTTTCGTCCTGAAGCAAGCACCGCCTCGGCCTCTTCAGATTCCATCGGCCGTCACCCACACCATTTCCTACCCTGGTCATCCAAGCTATTCCCACTCTGCTGGGAAGGGCTGATGCCATGCCCAGACCGCTTCCGTATTCGCCGAGCTGACGGGTCCCATGCAACCCCTGCTCGCTACGCCCGGCCCTGGTCCCATGCCTTTCATAGTACATTGTTCCTTCAGTCCATGACTTGCTTCCGCGATTGATATATTTGAAAACCGTCCACCCTTTCTGCACATCCGTTGTCGAATCCTGAAGGAACTCTGTGTTCGTATCACTTGTACGCTTTCACTCTCTCAAAGGTGCCTACCACTTCTTGGATGCGAGTTCATCCTGAACCCTAATCAGCACCTTCGGTTCAGCACTGCCTTGTCGATCTACACACGTCTTCGACCACCTTGCCGGGCCCTTCTTATTTGGTCACCTCCCAACGCTTTCTTAGTTTCTATTTTCATTTCCGATTTCAACAACTTCACGTCACAGCTACCGAGATTCCGGGCTGTCAAGGGACACATCTTCTTCTACAACCTCGACAACACACATCGAGCCCAACATACATCGTCATCAGTTTGACACGTCGACATACCCACTCGGCACGTTAAGGATAATCAGTCTTGAACAGTCCAGCATCATCGTATCGCCATCACTACGACGTCGTGCCTCAGGAAGCAGCAGACAATGGTTTTCTGCGCCTATTGTGGGAAGTCCTTCACCAGGAAGGAACACCTGGAGAGGCATATCCCTAGCCGTACGTCCTTCTTCACAACTGGCTTGGGTATCTACCCTCAGACAAGACTGACCAACTCATGATAGACACCAATGTGAAGCCTCATCGGTGCAGTGCTTGCCAACTATCCTTTGCGAGACGGTTGGTGCTGCCTTTACAATTACCCCAGTGAACCCTCCACTTACTCGTCGACCAACAGAGACCTCCTTCAGAGACATCACTCGACCTACCATGAGGCGCGGGATCCCATGGAGCCATTGCCCGGCGGTGTACCCACCGTAGCCGGGAGAACGCCCATTGCTTGCCAGAACTGCGCCAATGCGAAGACAGGCTGTGACAAGCGAGTTCCGTGCTCGCGATGTGCCGAGAAGAACTTGCCCTGCGCCGCAAGGTTCGCCAGGAGATCGTCGAAAGCTGCTGTGAGGGCAGCCCAGGCTAGCGCAGCCTTCCAACAACAGATGATGCCAACCGTGCCTCAACCACCGCAGCCTGCTCAGCCCGTGGCCTTCATGGACCTGGACCCGACGCTGCCAAAGCAAGACGACCCGAGCAAGATGTCGACGGGGTCGCCCATCACGACCATGGATCCCCGCATGGTCGAGAACACCATGAGGAAGAGCTCACCACCGCATTCGCACCGCAGTCCCGACTCATTCCCGTCGCCTCACAGCCGGGTTGATGGACTCGACGAGTTCATGCAGCTCAACAATGACTTCATCACCCCCGACACCAACTACCAAGACATGCTAGTCTGGCCAGAGTATCCTCTGGATCTCGACATTTACTCCAACCAATTACCCATGACACGAACTGACATTCCGATGCCGAGTTTCACAGAACTCAGCGACATGTCGTCGACTTCGGCCTCTGAGCCCATGACGGCCTCTTCTTCAAGAGGATCTATCCATACCAGGAGCACAAGCATCATGTCGACTGCCGAATTCGACACGACGATGAAGCCTGCGGAATCTTCCGTCGGCATCGTGTCCGATTCCATGATCCCCGAGTTTGAAGTGGTCATCGCCGCCGAAGATTCGTGGCCGCTGGCGCGATGCAACCCCCCAATTTACTCGGGCACCTGTCCACGAACGGCCATCGTCCACCTCGAGTGCCTCGAGAGAAAGTCAAAGGAGGACGGTACCTGGAGCTCCCTGGAGAAGTACCTGGAGAAGGTTGACTGGGATTCGACTGATGCTTCTGTCGTGCCGCTCACCTCTCGTACACGCGACAGAATGCTAGCCATCACACAGTCATTCCTTCAAAAGGCGCTCGAGATTCACCGCAGCGGCCTCAACAATGGGTTCTCAAAGACGGGATACGCCACCCCGAGCGAGTTCAACTTTATCGTCCTTCCGCCGCCCAAGATCCTGGAATACTTCTTGCGCAGCTACGTTCGCAGCCTGCAGTACTACTATCCTCTCATCGTCGCCGGATGTGTTGACCCCAACGAGATGCTTCTCAACAACCAGGCGTCGACCCTCCTCGTCCTCTTGATGATTGCCCAAGGCGCGTCCAACGTGCCCATGGCCGAGGCGAGGTATCTCGCAGCTGGGCTCACGGAAACGTGTCGCATTTCGCTTTTCGACATTATAGAAAAGGACGTCGAGCTCTCTGCCGACCCGATCGCTCTGCGATGCGCCCTCCTCTTCACTCTGCTCGGGGCATGGAGTGGCGACAAATGGTTGATGGACATTTCCATGGGTCAGCGGGGAATGTACCTGTCGGTAAGTAATTCATAATCTCCATTGACCGACTCGGTTGTGACCGGGTGCTGATGCAAAACAGATGCTTAGACACGCCGGCATGCTGGAGCCACAGCCGTCAATGATCCCGACTCTGAACAGCACCACCAGCACCGAGCTGCAATGGCGAGCATGGCTGCATCGTGAGATGCAGAACAGGTCAGTCCCCTGCGGTCCGGGAAACCCCAGCTCTGAAAACCACAGCTCTGACGTTTTACCTCTAGACTCGTGTACAACTGGGTCATGTGCGACCAGGAACTGAGTCTATTCCACGACACGCCGCCTCAACTGGCCATCACCGACCTTCAGTGCCCTCTCCCGAGCCCCGAGGTTCTCTGGCTTGCTTCCAACTCGGAGCAGTGGTTCGCCAACGTGCAAAACATTTACGGTTGCACCGCCAACGTCAACCCTCAACTCCTCAGTAGCCCGTCTCTCACTCCGTCACTTTGCGAGCTCTTCCAGGACTTCATCCACGATAATCTTACCCGTCGACAGGGAAACCTCTCGCCCCAGCAACTGCGTCTCCTGCTCCACCCTCTGCAGGCTCTGCTGTGCCATCTGAGACAGATGCTCTCCTGCTTCTCCGACGTCCTTTCGACGCGCCGGGCGACATCCCGAACCGTCACCAAAGCGAGCACCATGCTCCGCCTGGAGGAGGTCCAGGCGCTTCTCCAGAAATGGTACGAACTTACCATGTCCTCTTCCAAGAACGATCCCGACTGCGGTACCACCCGCTGCAATCTGGTCCTCTACCACCTTATTTCCCTGAATGCCGTCACCAACTTCCCCGAGATTGAGCGCCTCGCTCGTCGGGACGGCTTTGACGGTTCGTTCTGGGAACTGAGCTTGCGCCACAAGCGGTGCGTCTACAACCGCGAGGAGGCCATCTTCCACTGCGGCCAGGTCCTCCGGCTGCTTCGGTCCATGCCAGCCGACCGTCGGCCGTGCTGGTGGCCGGCGGGCGTCTACCGCGCAACGCTCATCCTCTGGGCCGACAGCGTGTCGCGCCTCGATCCCAACTTCCAGAAAGCCCAGGCTCAGCAGCAGTCTTCTTCGCCAGCATCACAGCATCAGGACCAAAGACCGGAAGAGCTCAGCGGCGCAGGCGCCTCCAACGCGGCGACGAGCGGCCAATCTTTTGGCAGCGGCAACATCGTCGCCATTGACCAGGTCACCCCCGAGGACCCAGCCGTCATCTCGTATCTGTGGAGCGGCGGCGACGGTACCCCGGTTCTCACTCGCCGCGACGGCACCACGCTGGGTCTCGACAAGCCGTCCGAAGTGATCGGGTACGGCATCATGTCCATCGAAGAGGGTGTCACCTGCCGTGTCGGCGATGGCATCAGGCGCAAGCTCATCACGCTCAACAGCAACTGGAACGTCGATGGCCTGGGTTCCACGACGACCGCCTAAAAGTCAATAATATTGCCTCTCATCATTTCACACATCGAGTACAGAAACGTTTCACTTCATAATCTGTTGTTTCTATTCCACTTGATACACCGAACATATATGGTACATGTTGACACTTTGTCATGGCTGGTTTCTTTACCTGTACAATCATATCTTTTTTTTCTCTTTTTTTTCGCTGGGGGGTCACTGGCGTTCTGGACTTCCAACGACACCATGACCTTCAACTCTGGGAAACCAACTCGGGTGTCAGTGTCTATACGAAAGCATCACTCCCATGGACGACGTGGGAAAAATACACATGAGGGTACTGGCGTTTCTGAACGAGGCAGCGGTGGATTTTGACTTTTTTACTGTCATTTCATTTTTTTCCACCTCATGACGGACTAGTTAGATACCTCGGGCCATTGGTCATGGCATGGGAGGGCCTTTGTTTCGCTTCTGAAAGCATAGGTAGCATGTATTCTAACCCTTTTTGAACAATCTACAAGCTTTAACTTGGATGCTGCTGTATCACGGTATCTGATGACTGGACGTGCCGCATATCGCACTCGCAACGGGGAACTGTGTTACCGGAGAGAGGAAAGGGTACTTGTGGCGTATACGGGGGGAGGACTGCCAGAAAGGGATTGCTGCCAGTCTGTGCCCATAAGCGCCGCGGTCACTAAACAAAGTTGTAATGTGTGTGAACCGCCCTAGACGAGACGAAATCGCATGAGTTGACGTTGAGTGATTGAGAGAATGGGGGAGGAGGTGGTGTGTGAGAGCCTGTGTGTACTTGCAGATGGACCGGTACTACGTGATTTTTGTGACATCAGCAGAAGGGGCTCGAGGAAAGCCCAGGAAAGGGAACCAGTTGTTGGGATTGGGATTACTGCATATCCCAGGGCCATGAAAATGTGAAAGATTGCGAGATTCTAGAGAGGCAGAAAGACAGAAAGGGAGGTGTGAGGATTAGGGCGTGGAGGGAGTGTCAATGGTTCCCTGGACCGACTTGAACTAGAAACTACCTCCGAAGAACGGTACACTCCCGACTTCAAAAGGTAATCGTCAGACTTTGGTCTCTATCTTCCGTGTGTGTAGGTGTATGTGCGAACCCGGACACCCTCCACCATTCCTGTGCCGTGAGGGCTTTCTTTCATCCGACGTTTTGGCCTTTCCCGTCTTGCTCGCGATCCAGTCTGTTGGGTCACGCAGAGCCCATACAGTACTATGTGGGCGGGAAAACAAACAGGGACAGGGGTGCTTTGCCAGGGACGGGATTCGGGAAATAGGATAGTTGCATGTATGTGTATGTGTATGTGTGTGTGTGTGTGTGACGGTGTCTGTGTGTCAGTGTGCCTCCGTGGCCCCCCCCCCCCTGCCACTTCCCGTCCATCATCGTGGTGTACGAGCCAGGGTTCTGTCGGGTTTTACACACAGACAGCGTCAGGGGAAGCGGAGGTTACGCTTTCGCGTCTTGGAGGGAGGAGGGGAGTTGGTGTCCCCGACCGAAACAAGGTGATGCTGACGGCGACTAAAGTCCAAGGCGGGGGTTTCGTTGTGTGTCTAGGCCCTTTCCGAGCTGTTACGGTATGGTCATACTGTTACGGGAGCGTTTATGTGGGTGTGGCTGTGACGAAGGGATCATATCCTGGAAGAGGCGGACGGGAGCGAAAGAAGATCTCTACCACACACACATTCACACACACGCGCACACACACACGACCCTATTAAGAAATACTTGAACAAGGTAATAAACGGCGGAGGAAAACACCGACACGGCCAGGGAAACGGTGTGTGTTTGAGTGTGTGTGTTTGTCGGTAAGTTGTCACGTTTGAGAAAACGTCACTTTTGGTGGATATTGTACGGATACACGGACGGGATACGCAATAAAGACGCTCGGGACGCTCGCTGGCGGTGGTGTTATGCTTCATCGTGATGGTTATTGGAAGTGGATGGTGGGCTGTGACAGACGCAATAGTAAGCGGGAAGCACGGATGGACCAGTTACGGGGAAGATGCGCAGACGGAAAGCGGCACAAGAACTTGTTCGACGATGCTTCTGGACCTCCTTGTGCGCATTGTTCACGCTTGCTGCTGTTTCGTCCGTCTTCCGCGGGTCGGCCGACATGTCTCAACGCCGACGGATACGGAATGAGGGAGCGGGGTTTTCGGACGGGGAAACAAGAACGAGCCGTCTAGACTCTAGTTTGTCGCTGTACGGAGTACACGTTGTAGCCTTCTCACGTCGTACAGTAGACGCCGTACGCGAGCTTCTTGTTTTGTGTGCGTGCAAGCTTGGAACCCGACTTCGCACCCGACGTGCTTACCGAAGACGCCGGGACCGAAGGGAGCATGCTGCAGGTCAACGCGACTTGTCCAAGCCCCGATTCGAGGGGCGTGGCGTGATCTACGACGCGGGTCGCGGCTGAGAAGGTGTGCGAGAGGTTGACTGTGTGTCTACGTGTGTGTGTGTGTGTGTGTGTGTGTTTGTGTGTGTATGTATGAGAAGAAGGGGAAGAAGAACTGTAGTAGTAGTAGGGCGTGTTTCACGGTAGGGTGACAAGAGACTGGGCTCGACTTGGAGGTGTGGCAATCTGGGTAGCTATGCTTCTTCACCGGCAGTTGGCGAGCGGCAGTGGAGAGTGAGGCTTTTCTTGACGAACCGCGATTCGTCTCAACCTAAGCTTCGCTCTTTTAGACTGTCATCAGTCGGCGTTGTGCTGCCTGAAAGGGCGCGTTACTCTGCCATGACGTACCCGGATTGGTTTGACGGCAAGACATCTTCAGGTTTCGCCTGACGTTGACAACGGGACCGCCGGTACGTGTTCTGATTGATCCAAACTCGCAAGAGACAAGAGGAATGACCCCGTCCGTCCGTGGTTGGGATGGACGATGAAAGACGGGGTGATGGAAGAAGCCGAAGGGCCATCCATCGGCAGGCGGCGGACTTGGGTACAGATGACCCGCCACGGAAGCGGAGGCGGAAGCGGAGGCGAAAGTGGAGGCGTAGGCGGAGGCGGAGGCGCGGCGGGACTCACGGAGAGCACTCCGTTCCCGTGCAAGTGCTCATTACTAAAGCTCCGCTTGCGCAACCTTGTTGAGTATCGTCTGATGTTCTGCTATAGCAAGTGTCTTGTCCGAGTTTGACATTGCGAACTCGGGCACACCCATAGGTCCAGGTGTAGCTCGGCAAAGCAAGGACCAGCAAAGGACGACCTGACTCGGATCATACAACCAGGGACGACGCGGTCTCCATCGAGAGCGTGCTGCCACATACGAGTAGTACTTACCTATACGTGGCAGTATACGCAGTCTACTAGTAAGAGTACTTGTAGCCAAGTAGAAGCTGAGGCACTGTCGTAGAGTAGAGCAACCAGGCCGAGGCCCACACCTCCCCTGCTGGACGAGTAGGAAGTCCCGGAGACAGGGTCACCGTGTCGCCCTGATCCTTGATCACATTTCGTGTTAGTCTATTGGATGATATCCTCGGCGAGAGACGGCTCCCCAGCGGGAGATTGACGGTGCCGCTCTTCTCACCGAAGTGGTGGGGGCGTATTCCCGCGGCATGCTCCACGTCAACTGCACCAGAACGCCCCCCCCCCCCCCCCCCCCCCCCCCCCCCCCCCCCCCCCTGATGAGATGTGCCGCTGGGGATGGGCATGTGTTTGCTCATCGACGCCGCCCCTTGTTCGAAACTTGAAACTGACCATCGTTCTCACTCTGGTTGAGGTCGATCGCGAGGATCATGGCCGCTGGCGTTTGCACTCTCGTATCCTGCGACTGTGAGTGGCTCATAGTGGTGAAGGTTGTGGATTATGTGCAAGCTGACGCGTGGAGGAGCAGCACGCCGTTTGATGGATTCAGGACCGTCCAGATGTTTGACATGGGCGAGCCTGTCAACGCCGGTCGAATCGAAACGGCTCAGTCAGTCAGTCGGAAACGGTGGTTCTGGGTTGGGATATGATAGGGGGATAAGCAGCTGCCGATGCCGTGCACAAGTGAAAATTTGCAGATGGCATGATGTCATTATCCAGGCTCGTCCCTCGAGACGTAGTGATTACCTCGCTGTGATGATCTGATGCAGGTAAGAGCGTTCCAGAACGTGTCGGTTTGTGGCAGGCAGGATGGATGGGCTAGGGCTATGGTGCAGGTTCGTTGGGAAACCGCGAACCAGCCAGCCACATGTTAAGCCGTGGATATGACGCAAGTGAGGACACGTGAGGACATGTTCACTGACCGAGGCTCTACCAAGTAAGGCCTTTGATAAACGGCTGCCGAGGGACACTACTCATACAAAGACATGATCTACAGTTTCAGAAAGACAGAAACACACGATTCAGCAGTGAAGGATGAAGTCACGATGACTCGTCCGATCGATCACGAACGGCAAAATGTTCCTTCTCCCAAGGCCATCGAGAGACTAAGGTATCAAATCAGTCAGTCTCATGTATCTGATGCTGAATGCCACTGTCACCATGCGATTGGAGAAGCCTTGGCCGCCAGTTCATGCCTCGACCATGGTCCCATCGCGTCCACAAACCTTCTCGTTCATGACAGTACCCATCTGTCCCGAACTTCTTCATGTGATACGTTGTCGGAAGCTGATGTCTCCATCTCGGAACAAGTGATGGGAGAGTATTCTGCCCATATCCAGCGAGAGAACCCTATGGGTGAGTCGGTTATGACACGGCCAAGTCCCACATGCTTTCGACTTGCAGTACCGAAAGTGAGATGGGTGCATGCAGAAGGACATCTTGAAGAAGCGAATACGGGCTTCTAGCGCTCACATCTTTGCAAAAATTCTGCCCTGCTTGTCCCAGCGTTCCCGTTACAAAGCTGTTGGGCCAAGGTCAATCGCGGCTCGGGACGAGAGTCGTTGGTCTTGTATCGGTGGCATATGACGCGGGCAATGAGATGAACCAGGCATTCAACAGCAGCTGTTATTGAGAATCGTCACGAAGCCGCCAAGTTATGAGTAAGCTTTCCCCTGCTCCTAGTAGTTCAGCTCTGTCCGAACAGCTTTTGGACTGAAGTGGCTAGTCATTCACATGTTCAATAACTCGGCGTTTTAAGATTGAAAGACTTCGACAGATTAATATGATGGTGTCGCAACTATAATCTCGGCTGCAAAACAACTGAAAGTCTCGATTTCATCTTGTTCTGCCTTCTCCTCGGCATGTTGACTTCACATGTGGACACGAGCCACCCATATGAGGATATGTTGAATAAACCGAATGATGCCAATCACAAAATCTTCAACCATCCCCGTCCTCGCCTTTGGAATCGCCTGGTGCACACTTTGCTCGTTCGTGAAGCTGAGCGAGTCTGTCGTTGATGAGAGAGATTATTACATAAGCACAGTCTCACACACAAAAATCTCACCTCACCCTCCCTCCCCTCCCCCACCGGTCGGTCGCCTCTACAGGAACGAGACAAACACCCGACATAACATCCCATCGACTCACTCGGTCCTTCGCGCCCAAGAGAGTCAACGCGACTCATGCTCCCTTCCGTCGGGAATCCCCTCATCCCACGGACACCCGGCCAGAGTCACGGGACTTTTACCGGGAAGAGTCGTACGAACACGAGAAGCAGGATTTCACTCTCACCTCACCTCACATCGCCCGGCTCACTCACTCACTCACTGACTTACCCCTGTGCCGTTCGGACCTCCGTTGGGGGTGGGGGCCCCCATACGCCGACGCGGCGTCGGTCCCTGGCGCCGCGCGACCGCCCTGACATGGCCCTGCCCGCTAAACGCGAGCTACCGCGAGTGAGTCGGGGGGGGATCAACATGGCGCTGGCGCTGGCGCTGGTGTCAGTTGAGGATTCGAGTCGCTGCTTGTGTCGTGCTGCACTGGGCCTGCGCTAACACGTCGACTACTCCGTCTTGCCACGGCAACAAAGGAACGCCGTCTTCCGCAAGAGTGAGAGGGCTGAAATGAAGCAGCGAATGCGGGGGTGTTCCCGAGACTTGAGATCCTCCACGAACATGAGGTGTCTTGAGCGACCGCAGGTCCTGACCCTGGTGCCATCAAAGTCCGTCCGATGAAGCAAAGTACACGAGTAGCCTGCACATCACCCAGATGTGAAGTTGACGCCGCCAGTTGAGCCAGAGTGCGTCGTATCACCTCCAATCTCGTCATGATTCGTACAGAGTTCATCGAGTAGAGCGTCGGCAAGATCAGCTACACTATCCCAAACGGATCAAAAGTAAACAAATCCTCGGCCACGTCAAACTGTAGACGCCATGGCTTCGACTCTGCCGCCGCGTGGCGTCTAGACTGGAGACACCGGACCACTCCAGTCTTTTTGTTTGTTCGCGCTCCGGGAGGGCTCACACATCGCGAGAGGGCCAACATCACATGGACTCGGCGCTCCAAGTCCAGCGTTCCTTTTAGTCCAGTTCCTAGCGAGTGTCTGTCTGAATAAGGGTCTCTCTCTCTCCTTGGGGGGACCCCGATCCTAGTTCCAAAATCCCACTCCACTCCCCAACATGCAGCTTTGTTTCGCTACCCGGGCGGAGGTGCGGCGGCGGCGGACGGCCGGACGTGCGTTCGGTCTTGTTCTACCCTTTGTCCTGAGCGTTACGCCCGTGAAGGGTTTCCCATGGGGAATAGTTGGGAAACACAACCTTGCTGCTTTTGTTGTTGTTGTCGTCTGTATATAACCATCACCTCGAAACCGGTTCATCGTCGTCTTCTCTCCCATCTCTCATCCGCATCCGCTTCCCCTTCCTCCCCTTCCCCCTTCCCCCCCCACCAAACCAACTCACCGCTCTACCCAAATCATGGCTCCCTCCGCCACCGACGGCGCTCCTCTCGAGCAGACCGCCGGCTACGACGCCGCGCGCCCCTTCGTCGGCAAGGTCGCCCTCATCACCGGCTCCGGACGCGGTATCGGCCGCGGCATCGCCCTCGAGCTCGGCAAGCGCGGCGCCAACGTCGTCGTCAACTACGCCTCCTCCGCCAAGGCCGCCGAGGAGGTCGTCGCCGAGATCCAAAAGTCGGGCGCCAAGGCCGTCGCCCTCAAGGCCGACATCAGCAAACCCCTCGAGGTCGTCGACCTCTTCGACCGCGCCGTCGCCCACTTTGGCCGCATGGACTTTGTAATCTCCAACTCGGGCAAGGAGGTCTGGTGCCCCGAGGAGGACGTCGACGAGGCCCTCTTCCAGAACATCTTCGACCTCAACTGCCGCGGCCAGTTCTTCGTCGCCCAGCAGGGCCTCAAGCACTGCTCGCGCGGCGGCCGCATCCTCCTGACCTCCTCCGTCGCCGCCTCCATGGGCGGCATCCCCAACCACGCCCTCTACGCCGGCTCAAAGGCCGCCGTCGAGGGTTTCACCCGCGCCTTCGCCGTCGACTGCGGCGCAAAGGGCGTCACCGTCAACGCCATCGCCCCCGGCGGCGTCAAGACCGACATGTACGACGAGAACTCGTGGCACTACGTCCCCGACGGCTACAAGGGCATGCCCATCGAGATCATCGACCAGGGCCTCGCCAACATGAACCCCCTCAAGCGCGTCGGTGTCCCCGCCGACATTGGCAAGGCCGTCGCCTCCCTGTGCCACTCTGACTGCGAATGGATCAACGGTAAGTTCCTCTTCCCGCAGACGTGTCCCATGTGTGGTATCACACACACACACATCAGACAACAGGTTGCTAATTCTCCGAAAATAGGCCAGGTCATCAAGGTCACCGGTGGCGGCACATAAGTGTCTCTCCCACACGAGCAACAACGCTGCTCCTTGCGGTGACTTAACGTAGGTGATGACAACGGACGGCCTGGACGTCCAAAGTCATCCACGGGTTTGGAACTGGTACGGTTTAATGGAGGAGCTCAGGGCGAAGGAGTATTTTACATCATGACATAGTCTAGGACAGGCGCAACATAGAAATGGCGAGCCAATTGAAAGCTTGACTAGAAACCAACCAGACCGTTTCCCGATTAACTCCGTGCCTGCGTGAGTGTACGTGTGTATGTGACAATGACGAACAGGAATAGAAGGACTTGATTAACAAGCAAATATACCAACCCTTCAAACTGGATTGACAAGCAAACATTCAAGCCCTTCGTCTCAACAATCTCTCATCATCCCACGTGGCAATCCCTCCTGTGGTACACACACACACACAAATAAAAGGCGTCACGAGTGTCGTCGAGCTTCGGTGAGCTCGGTCACCAGGAGTCATTCGAGTATTTCCATTGGCGAGGAGCGCCAGGTAAGAGGGCGATGGTCACCGAAAATATCGCCAGGACTGCACCAGCCTCAAGCGCCGCTAACACCAAACGCGACGCCCCCCCTTCCAACTGCCGGAGGATCAACACGGCATGGAGGGCTATGACTGCCACGCACTTGATGGGCAATCCTTTGCGCGTCTTCGGATGCTAGCCAGTAATATTAGTAGGTGGGCAGCAGGATGACCAGAGTTTGGGAAGAAAAGTCCAAGATGCTTTCCGTTGACCGAGTCTGGTCGAGATGCCTTGTTCGAGTTTCGGTTGTCGACGTCTCCAGTCTCTCTGGCTGCGGTGACACGCCTCGCAAGAGCGTCAAGACTCTCCCACGAGGTGCCCTGCAGTGTTCCTTCATGCCAACCTTCCCACTTTGCAGGCATCAATGTTGCTCATACTTACTTCCAGTTACCTCTCACGAGGTCCACTCGCCGTGAACCCAAAGCCATTCAGACTTCCATGGACAAGGTCACCATCAGTCATGATGCCAATCCTCCCCCCGCCGCCATCTCCGCTTCACACCTAGCGGCATACCCCCCGGCGCTGAACTAGGATAAAACGACACCGTCATCATGTCGAAACAGCTAGGATGCCGTTCCTGCCTTGCGTGGCAGCCCAAACTTCCAACAATTCATCGCCCGAGAAAACACCGCATGTTATGGCATTCTGCGCTTGTCAAAACGACATTGGCCACTTCAAAGCCCGCTCGCCAACATACAATACCATGCTGATAAGCACATGTAGCGTCCGGCTGCGCATCCGCCAACGCTGACATGGGCTCCGCCTCCTCCGTTTCCTGCTCCCCCGGCACATCCGCCCTATCGCCTTCATCGCCTTATGAGGCTCTGCGTAGGGAGAGACAGTGCCCGTGTAACCGTACAAAGGGCGGTAAAATACACGCGTCAGAGTCGTACCATTTCCGAGCCTGACTGAGACCCGCGGCGAAGTATGTGAGCTAAACAAGTAGGAATCTGACCCTTGTCCCTCTCGTAAGCGATCCCAAATCCCGCCGGGAACTTGGACAAAATGCAGGGTCGGCCGTGACTCGTTCTCTACCTATTCCACCGGCATTGGCTACATCGGCCCAGGAACTCTATATTCATCCTGAAACATGAAGCCATAGGTCAGGGAACGGGCGGTGGCAGGGACCGGCACAGTCCCGGAGCTAGCCCCGACAAATGAGGGGCCGTCCGGGACGCCGGGAGGATCCACAAAAGTCCGTGTGGGCTTGGCTCCATCCGGGCTGCGCGGATCCTCCGTTCTCGTCGTCACTCAGATCTGGAGCCCTCCGACCGCTCGCTACCATTGTTCCGTCGCAAGACACTTCCAATTCGGGCGATTGTTCGAACCCTGACTTTCCGCAGCGCCCCAGGCCCTGCCTTTCGCAAGGGTCGTGCTGTGTTGTGGCAAGTCAAGACCGTAACGCGACCATGGTCCAGGGCTCGTATGCCGCATCCCGGCACGGATCCACGCATTCCTCTATCCCAAGTGCCTCTCCATCGCCGATTTTGCAGCCTCTGCAGACTTTCATGCTCACATGACAGCTGAAAAATTGCAGATCGACGCTGTCGCTGCGCCTTCCTCTCGGACGCTTTGAAGCCTTATCGGTCATTCCCACACGATGCTCGAGCGAGCTGCTGACACCAGAAGTTGTCTTTGTCGTCGCTTGCGATACACGACACCGCCGTCGTTTTCTGGACCATCCCTCTCTCGAATCGGCCTACGGATAGAGAAGTGCAACGTCTCGGCTGCATTGTCGTCACTATGGGCTAAAGATTAGCAACCTGCCAAGCCCCCCGGCCAAGGGGCCTCCGAGCGACGCTTCGCTGTTCACGGTGTACCAGAAGGCCCCGGTCGTCCTGAGAGTGTGAATCTACCGTATGTTCCGCACGAAATGGAAATTCACGTCGTCTGTTTTGGCGGGGGCTGCCGTATTCACTATCAGTCTGCAGCTCCTAATGCCATGCCATGGTACTCTGACATACATAGTAAGACGACTGCCACCACCCCTGGCCGCTTCGTAAGACCTAGTACAAAGTGCCAAAGATAGGTCAAATTGCTATTCGGGATATTGCTGCCTGCGGCGGATGAATCCACAATCAACCACAAAATTTCGTGATTTCAATTGGCGCGTCTTTATGCTGCAATGACATGTTGATTTCTGTTCGGTACCTCCGCCGCACTATCTGAGCGACTGCCCTTATCATGAGCAAATAGTTCTCTGCGGTCTGTGAACAAAATCTGGGTTGACACCGCCCCAGAAGTTTGGTTTATTGTCATGCAGCGGCAGTAGAATGACGGACTGACGGCGGGAAGCCGCTTGCAAGACCCCCGCCACGTATCGCGCGTCCAAGGCATGCAAACATTGATGCGAGGTAACGCCACCAGAAAACAACAACAGACGGCGTGTGAGTGTGACGATTGGAGCGACTGCATCCAAGTCACGAATCGGACGAACCAGGGAGATAACCTGGCCAGAAGCGCGACGCAGTGTCAGCCTCGCTTGCTGCTACCACCAACTGGCATCCGCATTCCCCAGCTTGCTATCTGTGCCGTGAGCGTCATCAAGGGTTCTCGGGCTGGTCGAAAAGACCATGTGAGGGGTCGATAGACGTGGCCGGCTGTCAAGTAGCAGATTGCAGCTTGATGGAAGCAGGCCTCGGTGTAGATCATGCCGTGGCTACAATGTTGCTGGGTTAAGGGAAGTCAGGCTCACCGCTGAGAGCTGGCATAGACCCTGCCACAGACAGCCACAGAGTCAAAATATTGATGGAAAAGAGCCTGTTTGGGATAGCATGGCATTTGGGGTGTGATGCGGCCAATGCTGGTTCGCCGCGCGGCGGTGGGGGTTCTTGAGCACAGCACCCATCCCAGCACGCGAGGCAGGTCTACCGCACGTAGACTCATTGCGGGCGACAGATTGGGCGGCAGAGGTTGGCAGGCCTGTCTGCCAGAGCTTGGGTCGGGCCTTGAGGGGCACAGCTGTAGCCTGTGGACGAGTGAATAGCAGTATAGAGAATCGATGGGAGATGATCGATCCCAAATTGCAGAACGACTGGGTGTGCAGCAGGCATGAATCAGAATACGACAGGACGCCTTTTGCCAAGTAAGACAAGACTGCATCGAAACGCTTTTGAGGGAAGAAAAGGTGACTGCGTCGGCCTCTCCCACGGGAGAACTTTGCGCGAGACACCGTTAGAGGAGAAACGTGAGCATTTCATCTTCGGTCAGATGATCATGCCCCCTTATGTCGAACGAACAAGAGCTGGCTGGCTTCGTGAGAAGGCGATTGTCTGCTTGCAAAGCCCAAAGGAGACGGCCCTGAGAATAACGAGTCCAAATTCAATGGCCGGCCAGATAAGCTGCATTCGGGTCCAGCTCCGAGGGAGCTATGTGTTGGCCGGAGACTTTGCGGCTGGATGTCGATCCCTGTACTCTTGTTGCCCTGCGAAGTGTGCTCTATTGGCTCGGGACCGACCGCACACCTACCGGGGAGTTGGTCGTGATGCAGGCCACTTGGCACGCCTCGAATGATGGAGAAACATGCCTCAATGGTATGAGGGCAGCGTCGGATCGTATCCAAAAAGCTCGAAAGCTGCGAGTAAAGGCCTGGAGAAGAACCACTATTAGCAAAGGGCTAGCGCAGCACGGTGTCATGCCAAGTAGTGACAGCTGGGCCGGGCACGTTCTGGACTTGAACCAACAGAACCATCCGTATAGTATCGCCAACGGGTGACAGGGCAGGGTGCGGGTAGGCTTCGAGGCTTGCATGCTGGCGCATGGCAAGGGTCTGATGGTGGTGGGATGGAGCTTGTGTAACTGGTCGTTTGTTCCGGTTGTTCGAGGCTGCAGCCCCTACTAGCACTGGGAAAACGGAATCGATGGCTGTGGGAGTGATAACAGCGGTGGTAATGATGATGGTCGTACAGGTGCGGCTTCACGGCGGATTCCCAATTCGCAGACGATGTTTTGTGGCTGCTGCTGAAATATAACCCAAAAGTATATCAACAAGGGCACTGCTTGGCCGGTGGGCTCATCGGGTCGGCGGATAGTAAGACTGGGCCAATAGGATACCAATTGTACCTTCGCAAGCGCAAATGAAATGCGACAGTGCAGCGTGTTCAAGAATAGAGGAGGTCAGACGGACGAGGTGGTGATGTGGTAATGTGGTGCTGTGTTGTTGTTGTTGTTTGTGGTGTGTGGTGTTTTGGTTTGGTAGAGCTGGGTACATGGTGGTGGTGGTGGTGGTGGTGCGGGAAAGGGCAGTGGCGGAGAAGAACCCTGCTGCTAATCACATATGACAGCCAGCATAACGCCACAGGGTGCGTCGTACTTCTTGTGAGCTGGATGGGTTTACTTCCTATCCTGGTGAGGCGCATAGTCGAAGAGAGGAAAGAGGGAAAAGCAGAGAGGAAATGCTGTATCTCGCTGTTTACAGACGCTTTTCAACGCAAGAAATGTGCCTATACGGACGTGGCTGCCTGGTATTCAACGTGAGTTATCAAGGTGCCCAACTGATTAGATAAGATACTTAGTCATCTGTGATCATGCCCAGGGAGATAAGGCGGGGGGCATGACTAAGCGCTGTCACCGTCTCGATGCACTGCACAATGCACCTGCACTGCACTCATTGCACGTTCAGCTCTCCATTTGCAACATCACCACTGATTACTGCGTAAACGATCAACTACACCACATTGCATCACATACATCTGGCTGCCAATCTTTCCTTCCGCCTTCGAACACGAATGATCTGGCGCCATTTGCAAAGTCCTCGATGCCAAACCTCTGTCAACAATCTTGAGTAGTACGCTAGGCAGTCATGAGGATCCCGGTCAGGCTCTCCCAACGCTACACCGATTCGCAGCAGCAGCAGCAGCATGCATGGCCTCGTTGTTGCTGATGGCCCAGGCAAGCCATTGCAGTACGCTGCAAATCGTACAGCTAGACCCCGGCTGCCTTGCTTGGAGCAGGGCAGGGCGTCAGCGTCCGCATCAAGCCCGCCGTTTTCTCGCCTTGTGTGGCGTAACTCCTCACCACCCAGCTTGGTTCGGCTTCCCTGCTCTAGGAGCCGCCCGAGCCAACATTGTCTTCCCAGCTCTATTGCAAGAAGCAAAAGATTCCGTGGCTTTTCGGGATTTGATCAGGAAAGTCAAGACGACGTACGCTCTGCCTTTGGATCGACGAAGCCTGACCTGCACTTGAACTCCGCTTCTTGTCTCCATCGATACATGACCAGCCCAGTTACGAGAGCAGACCGTTTCTCCTGCGGCATGACATAATAGATGACGGTTGACACTGTCCGTGTCAACTTCCGTGATGGAGGAGCCAAGGCGTTGCAAACAGTCTGCCAGCCAAGGCTTCCTGCCGTCCAGTTACAGACAGAGAAATCTCGCACTCCAGCTGCTGGCCGTCTGTGAGGTTATGTCGTCGACCCCAGCCTACAAGGAAGGGCTTGCGCTGCCCAGCTCGCTCATCAATGCACCCAGGGACAAGACGTATCGACATGCTGGGCTCAGATCTTGACTTCACCAAGTCCCCGTCGTTTTCGCATCGTCGTTTTCGGCAATCGTCCATCCTTGGTGGTATGACACATTCATTATACGAGCTCAAGGATAGTGGCTTCTGATGGCAGGTGTGCGTGTAGAAACTCAACTACCCAAACCCTGCCGAAGCACTAGTAGATGTCGACTTGTTTCCGCAGCCACAAGCAATTTTCCCAGAACAGGTGGGCTGCTCAAGTTTCACGGGAAGCGGCTTCATCGACTGACCCTTGGCAAATGGAGAAGGTTGTCATTGAGAATGAGCCAGGTTCGTGGCGGCGTCGGCAAGTGGCATGACATGGCGTGGCATGGCAAGGCTCCAAGTGTTGAATCAGCTCATTCATGGGACGCGCAAATACCAACCGTTCGCCAGACGTCGCTGTTCTATTGCCTCTTTGGGCAATTTGCAGCAGACCACCCGAGCCACAAACCTGGTCTTCCCATACTGCAAAACTTCATCGCGGCAGAGTTGTCGTTGGGCCCTGAGTCTTGGCGGCTCGTGCCACTACAGACCACGTCGAGCATCGGCTCTGGAAGGTTTGCGAAGTCGTCAAACTATCAAAACAACATGTGAGCCGAGTTGCCGGGTTCATTTCCATGTGAATACATAGCCACGCATGCGAGATAACGCCCGACGGAACGTTTACAGTCCCTGGAGCAAGTGCTTATTGATTTGCGGCACGTTACTGGTTCGTCTAGAATCCGACTCTGATCAGTCGACTGATGACAATGATATCATACTCTCCTACCAAGGGCTCGAAGCGGCCTGCTGCAATGTAGTGATCCCGCCATCATCTCGAGCATTCGCATAATGCTGCATTAGTTTGCAGGATGGTTACCATGCCCATCACCATCTCACCTATTCAAACCGGCTGCCACGGCATCCAGGTTGCATCTCCCCGCCCGCCAGTTGAAACCACTTCCCATCAGAGCTCCTGCACGATCAAGACATCTTACATCTCGCGAGGCCTGAACAAAGCGGAAAGCAGCAACGCTTCAAACGAGTCTAGTCGGCCACCTCAGTCCCACGCTTGTTGGCAATATGCTTCACCCCTGCCTCGATTCTTTGGCCACCTCTCTCACGCGCACGCGCTTTGTCCTTGGCATTTCCAAGACTGTGTTAGGGTGGTCGAGCATCTTGGCCGGGGACAAATTCCACCGCCTCACAGAAGACCATTCTGCCCTCGTTGCCGCATAAGAAACGATCTCAAAGCGGAAGAGAGCTCGGGCTCTGACGGGCTAATCAGCTCTTGTCAACCTTGTTCCACGGCACCGTTGCCTCATGTCATGCAAGCCAGAACTACTCCTCCCATCGTCGCCCCCTCTGTGCGCAGTTCTTCTCATGTTCTAGTCTGACATTGCCAACACTTGGCTCAAAGCATGAACCCATCACAAGACGAACCTCGCCTCACACGCGGCAGTGTTTCCTTTTTCGCGTGTTCGCTCTTCAGCCTCGGTAGCAGCTGGCATCTGATGCTGCTGTCGAATCATCCAAGCTCTCCGCCTCGCAAAGGAACACGTACCACAGGCTTCAGCCCCCAACGTCTGCAACACGGCATCCCGCTGCTTCTTCCATTTGGAAGACGGAACGAGACCTCTCGATTCGACGAGAGGCTTCGGCGGCTGGTCCTTCAACTTTGCGAAGGTGTAAGACCACTTCAAGCATGTCCTCACTACGTAGGCCATGGAGGATCGTAACCCGGAACCGTCATGTCTCGAGGCTTGAACCTGCGTCGGAAGATATTACAAGCTCTTGATTTCTAATCCTTTCTGCCTGGACCAGGCATTCTCTCCCTTCATAGAACAGAGCCGCGTCACCTGAGGCGATGAATGCTTGCATGTTTAGAAACACTCCACAAACCGAGGTGACGAAAAGAGGCAACGTCATTGGGCTCAGCTGTGGACGGCAAATGTTGGCACAAGAGACATGAAGTGCTATCTACCCTATGAGATAAGCCCCAATTGCTCACCTCCTACCGGACATCTCCAAATCGTCCGTGTCCTCTCAAAGCATCGCAAGACGTCAGCTACAGTACAGACCGCCTTCCACCCCAAATTAGGAGAGGGGAAGAGGGTGCGGGAGCGGGACTAGAGATCAAGGGGACCAAGGCACCCCGACACGGAGACTGGTGGTCGAGACCACACTACGTACCACCAGACTGAATTGGAAACCCAAAAAAAAACGAAGAACCAAAAAACACACGGTCCCATAAACATGGCGGGCAAATCATATAGGTCATGTTGCAGGAGGGAACCTGTCGGCTTACTGAGATGGGGTGGTGTGTGTTGTCTTGGAGGTCTTGGAGGTCTTGGAGGGGAGGCCAACGAACAGCAAAGAAGGAAAAGCAGAATCAGGTCGGCCAGTGCCGAGTGACGGGTGGAAGTGGAAATGGTATAGCCGGCAAGGCTAATGCAACCTCTTCGACAGGAGCATGCAACCACTTTGATGTGAACGCACGTGGGGTGGACCAACCCAGCCTCTTTCTCTCTTCTATCTGTGTGTGTGTGTGTGTGTGTCTGTGTGTGTATCTGTGTGGGCTATACCTATTCTTTGTCAGACGTCCGCAGCCGTGCAGCTCCTACGGAACGTCCAAGTACCCTTTCATGTGCAACCTTGGGGAGAATGTCATTCGGGGTTAGAGGTGTGTTTGTACGGAGTACTTTGCAGCCCAACGTCGGGGGGGGAGGTGACGCGCTCACGTCGCGCTGCCACCCCCTCCGATCGAAGTTGCGTCAGATCTGCCTTTCCGCATCCCGCTACCGATATCGGTACCGGTACCCATGTTTCCCACCCAATCTCCAAATCCTGCTGAGAGAGCTTGAAGGACTCTTGGGGGGGCTGGGCTGGGCTGGGCTGAGGACTTTCACATGGTCTTCACATCACTCATTGCTCAAGGGTCGCAAGTGTGAGCATGATGCTGCTGATGACATTGACTTCCCGATTTTCGACTTGGCCGAGTCCAATTACTTTCCACCCGTGATTAGAATGAAAGTGCAAACGTCCATCACCCCATTCCCGTGCCCTTCATCCGAGATATTCTGCTGACGGCATTGAGAAAGAAAGAGTTACTTCCTCTTCACGAATCCTTCCGATGAACCGGACCCCATTTCCTCCGGTGGTCCAACTCCAGGACCCCGTCAGTATTGACGATTAACACTCCCAAGACAAAGTTTGGGGAAAAATCCGAACTGATGAGAACATCGAGACAAGGTGGCGTGCCAAGTTATAAAGAATTGCGCTTTCCAATTGATGATCTGATCCTGATCCCCGATCCCGAATGACCGTGCACTTTTTGTATGTCTCTCTCTCTGCCTCTGCCTCTGCCTCCCAAGTAGCCTTCTCTATCAAATATCCCATAATGAGTGACCCCATAAGTGATGTGGCTTCGTCATGGCTTGGGCTCCATCTCCACGCCTAAAAGCATTTGCCCCCGTGATTCGCCGCACTCCGCCCGGAAGAAGGAAAATCGTTGGTTGGGTGAATCAAGGAATGGAAGATGAACAACGCCTCCGTCCTAATAAAATGTACAGATATTCAGTCCGACCCCCGAAAAAAAAGAAAAAAAAAAAGGGAATAATTCCCCGGTTCTGCCCTATCTCACCACCGTAGGTACTCCATGTCGGGGGGAATTGGGTGTAGTAAAATGCTCATTTCGGTCGTGTCGAGAGCAGCGCTCTCTTCTGGGAATTAGCTCATCCTCCTCTTTTGTATATGCCGTATTTTTTGTTGCCTGTTTCTAGATCCTCTCTGGAGTGACGTCGACTTAGGCGTAGCTCATGTCGCCCTTGCGATGACTTACGACCTCGAGGGTGGTGCCCAGGTTGTGCCCGAGGTATCCAATCATGGCCTTGCTGACCTCGGGGTCCTCTGAGAGATCGGCACAGACCTCACGGAACTGCGCATAGACCTCCTCCAACTTTCGCAGCTCGCGATTCAGTATCTCGAGCTCGAGCCAGCGACCATCTTCGCCGCCCAGCGTGTAGGCTCCGAGGCTGACGCCGAGCCCGCCGCCGGGGCTGAGATGGTTGACGGTCGGCACCATTCCGTTCTCAAAATACGTGTGGGTGGCGTTCTTGTAGAAGCTCGTGATCTTGCCAATGACTGTCGCCAGGAGCATCGCTGCCGTGTGCGTCCCCGAGCGGCTCATGCATCTTGTGCATCCGAGCATCGCGGCGCATCCCTCGACGGCTTTGCGGTTGAGGGACAGTACGAGGTCGAACGGTGGCGCTGACGGTGACGAGGCGTTGTGCAGGGCCTGTAGAGACTGCAGGCAAACCGTAAAGCAGTTGCAGGAGCCGCCGCCTCCTGACGATGATGACTTGTGCCTGACCGCGGGGCGCATATTGGGCGTTGTAGACGGACTCGGGAAATATGCCGCGGCGGCCATGCTGTTCGGGGTGGGCATGGCCGTATAAGACATCATGTCGTGCTGCGTTGCGTCTCCCCAGGGCGCCATATGCGTTGACATGGCCATGTCCATAGAATGAGAGCGACTGTGATGTGTCATGTGTGCTGTGGCCATGGCCATATCGGGGTACGGAGCGGCTGAGAAGTCATTCGGAGGTGTCCAAGGCATTGCTCCCGCGTACATGTCTGCCGTTGGGTCTTGGTCCCTGGGTGTTGCGTCGTCAACGCCGAGGAGAGCAAGGCCTGAAGAGATGGATGGGTTTCTGGTCATGGCGCCCTCCATGCTGGTAGGCGTGTGCCAGCCAGATTCCATCTTATACATGCCCGGGTGCTGGCTAAACATAATGTTCTTTTCGTCCATGATGGGCGACAGATCGGTCATGTCCATATGGACCGTGTTTGCGTGACTCGGGGCGGTGTTGTCGGACTTTGGCTTGCCGGCCCTACTCGAAGGTGAATACCGGCATTCGAGGCCGCAGGCGAGGCATCTGGAGCAGATAGGTCGCGCCTTGGAGCACTTGACCTTTGCGAGAAAGCAGCCGTCGCAGGAGGCCCGGAGGCGAGGTTGACGAGGTTTGGAAGAAGACATTGTTGATTAAGGCGAGTGCGAATCTGGGTTCTTGATGGAGGAACTGTGGACGAAGAAGGAAAGGGTATCTCTGGGTCTAATGAAGAATTATAAGTCCGCAGGAGCGGAGGGGCACGCCACTATTAAAGAAGTGGACGAGGGATGTATGATATTAGAGTTCCAAAGGTGGTGTGAGTGGAATGTCTGTGGGAGGATCGAGAGCGTGTGTAAGGCGGAGCAACACAGCAACCGGCACAGGAGCAGGATTAGCAAGCACTATCCAAGCCAGGCCTCGTGTACTGCACCACGTAAGGTTACGATGTGAAGGGCGGGAAGAGCTCCGAGACCCACGGATCGAGGCCAAGGGCGACAGCGAGCGGATTCTAGCCGAATGCAAGGTCGACTGGCGGAGACGAGGTGGGAACGGGGTCACGAAACAGGAACGGAAACGGTCACGGCCATTACCCAGAGTCCAAGAGGGACGAGCATGGAGTGAGAGTCCGGGTGTTTTCTGGAGGAAGGGATGAGAAGGAGAAACTTGTGAGAGCGAGAGGGTATGCAAAGCAGACGAAGAGGAGCGGACGTTGAACGGTTTAAAATGCATAGGCCTGATTTAGACATAGCAGGCCGTTGGCTTACACGGAGGGAATACATGGGGGGCTGTGACATTTGACAGCGAGGGCGTGGACACAAGAAATGAGGCAGATAGTGGTGGACAGCCCTCGAGTACTCTGGGGGAGGGGAATCTGTCTGTACAGAGTGAAGTCTGTAAGCAGAAGAGGGCAAGACAAGGACTTGACACGAGGTGTGTGTCCAAGTACCTACCTAGAGACAGACACTGCAAGGTCCAGATTGGATAGCCCGGTCTGAATGAGAGTGAGAGTGTCTTGTGTGAATTAGGACCTAGTAAGAGAGACGACAGACAGATGAGGAACCACATTGAGGAAAAAGGAAACGGGCCATGCACTGATCTGTCCGATATGGGGCGAGACAGGTGTGGTAAGGAAAGCAAGGTACCTTGCCCTTGCCCTCACTCTCACTCTCACTCTCACTCTTGCGGTGGTGGTGGTGGTGGACGACATGACCTACCTGACTGACCCAGCCTTGACTGGGCTCCTGGCAGAGAGACCTGCTGCTCTCACCTAGAGACCCTGGGCCGTCCGGCCCATGGGCATCGGAAAAGTCTCTGTTCTGTGCAGACAGGCCATAGCTCTCTGAAGCGCTTGGACGAGGTGACTATGACACGGAGATGGAGACTCTTAGGAATCCTAGGCGGAAGGAGGGGGAAGTCGACACGGCACCCAGCCGACAGCTCTGCACAGAGGTAAGAGGGAGAAAGGAAAGTCACGAGGCAGAATAATCCAGGACAGGACAGGGCCTGTTCTGAGGCATGAACGAGACGGTTTGGGCCCGGATGAAGCCTTGCCTGGGCATGCAAGCAACGTAGGTGGCACTCGCCCATGCTGGCAACAAGAGACGGTACAGGTCAAATGAGCTGTAGAGGGCATTTAGATGCAGCTCTCAGAGGGGTGATGAAGCTCATTCTTTTCCGTTTCCGGGTTCCCCAGGTTCCCCACGGCACACTGGCGAGGTACAAGAAACTGCCGGCAGTCGAGTCAACAGGATTTGGGCCATCTCGAGATGCATACTGTCAAAGTATGATATGTGGACGGACGACGGGAGCGCGTCTTCCATGCTGCGGGTGGCAAGGCAACCCGAACAGACTGGGCGAGGACAGACAACGAAGATGGCTCTTGGTTTGTGCGAAGGACAGCCGACTGACATGACAAAGAGACGAGCATTGGCACCATCTGCCGTTGCTGATGGCGACGGTATCGCTGCTGTTGATGGTTTGTAAAGGTATACGAAATGGTAGGGGTACGTGCTGAGGAAGAGCAAGCTGTAACCAGAACCGAAGCCCAAAGCAAGCTGTTCTCGGGGAGCTGAGGCTAGGACGTGCCACAGCTGGACAACAGAGACTGGGACGAGGAACCCTGTTCAAGAATAAGGTAGGGCAGACACGTGGGACGGTAGAAACGGTTCGTTCCATGTTGGCGTGTGAAAAAGTAAAAATGTATGGCGACGGTGAGCTGGGGCAAAGAAAGAGAAGGGAGGCGAGTGAGAGGTGAAGTGACGCCGCTGGGCAAATCAAGTGCGTTGCGCGTCCATTTTGGCTGCTCGCTTATCATGTCATGTTCTCGGGCAGGCAGAGGCAGGCCCATGCATGATCCGTCAGGTTTTCATGTACGGCGTACGTTGGAACGCATCGTATCTGTACAGCTGGACAAGGCATGGTGAAGTGATGTAGGGTAGAGTACAGCACGACAACCAGGGTAAGGCGAGATACAGCTGGGCCGTGGCAGCTCAGACGTATCCGTGGGCAGCGGGTTTCTTAGAGCTCGGTCAGACCCAGGCTAAAAGACCAAAGCCAGGCCCCCAAATCCCAACTTGGGCGACGGGGAGAGAAGCCTTGTTCAGGTACCCAGGTAGTTTGGAGGTGGGATATCGAAGGGAGGATGCTTCGCGGAGAAAAAGCCAAGCAAGAGGAAAGGTGGAAATGGGGCAAGAGGAAAGACTTGTGAGACTGAGAGCCGGTGGACATGCACTCCACCCCCCACATCACACTACCTTCTGAGCGACAATTGAAGATGGAGTGCGGTGGATGGGCTCGGCCTGTCGAACAGACAAAGGTCTGAGGGTGGGATCGTGTGTGCGCGAGGGGAGGTACTAGAGGCCGAAGTCGAACATTACTGGTCGCGTTACTCGAGCAAAACGGGGTCGATACGGTTTTGCTTACGGAGGATTGTTCTTTGACCCATTGTCCACTGTCTCTACCCATCTCCGCAGTATTCACCCCGACGCGGTGCGGAGTCGAGCCCAATGGACACAGCCAAGGCAATCCATCAGCGAGGTGTGTCCCGTCTTTGGGAGAGAAAAGGCGGAGGGTTAACGGAGCCGAGGTGGGATAGATGTCAGACTCTGATGTCGGCCAAACGAAATGGTACGGAATGGTACGAAATGGTGAGGTGGCGGCGAGTGCTGCAAAGACGACGAAGAAGCGGATTGTCACTGCCTACCTTGGGATTGGTTGGGTTCCGTTTGGATTGGAGTGGACTGGAAAAACAGAGTCCAAGACACGGAAGGGAACGGTGAGATGAGCCAAGGTGCTCCGTATGCACTTTGCCCTTCGTGCTTGCCTTGCCTTGGCTTGCCCTGCTCAGTAATTAGAAAGTGCCTTCTTCCAACCTGCACGTACCTAATTAATTAGTAGGCTCCTGCTTACTTGCGTAGGTAGTACGGAGTACATAAGGTACTGGTGCAAAGTACCCTACTCCGTACAGGGGACATGGCCTCTCGTTGTTTCTTACATCAGCCAACTGCATGAAGATAGTGTCATTAGATATTAAGCGCCAGACAGACTTGGGAAGACGTCGAAAAAGTAATACACTCAGTATTAGCGTCCACATACATTGATAGTAAAGGTAGTATGGTGTATCACTTTCTTTTTTGTCGACCGCTTGCCTGGGAACGAAGCGTAAGCTAATCGATAAGAGCATCATCACTTGGGTAAACTGAAGGTAGCGAATATGCAGTACGGATACCTAACCTCCAGATGCAACGTCGGATCGATGAGGCGGGTACCTTCCCTACGTAAGTATCGTATCAGTGGTCCGGACAAGTGCTAGCTTTATTACATAATGCATCTTGCTCGGTCCCATCCCCACGCGTCGCTGGCTCCAAGAGGTTGCTGTTTCACCACATCATGTGACTGCCTGCTCCACGCACTACCTATGGCTTTCCACGACTGCGACCGTAACCTGCGACTGCGATCCTGCCCTTCTGTGTACTGCTTCTGCATAATTTTCAGCTTCTCCTCTACGCTTTCACCTCCTTCGCAAGAGCCCGGAGTGCAAGAATGGATCGCACCTTACTACGTAAGTGGACTGTGGCTGCACGACACGACATCCATGATGCCCAGGTTCCTTGAGCCCCTGTCTGTGCAGAGCGCGCTACAAGGGTCCCCTATCGAACTGAAAAGGGTGACTGAGATCTTGGCATTACAGTGTGGGCCCTTTTCCACTGGTGAGAGACGGAAGCTTGGGCCATTGGAAGGTCCAATCCATGTACGTAGCTCACCTCCACTACCACGGCTCCGTACCTATCAAAGAAAGATTTGCCTATCGACAGATGAGAAGACACACATTATTGAATATTGTCCATCATCGTCGCTGTCACCATCTTCGTTCTGACTCGTCCGTCAATTTTCCTCGTGGTTTCTCGCTATCGTCATTGCCATCGTCGTAGTTGCTCGTTATTATTGTTGCAGTAGTGCTTCAAGCAACGCCGTCGAGTGACTTGAGTTGACTAGTATGACAATGGAACATGACCAGTCAAACACATGTTCAAAATCCAAACACATGAACCATTGTTACACTAGAAACCTAAAGACAGCCGGGACTCTCTCCTCTCAACGAAACACCGCAGCTTTCCAAAATCAGACAACAGCGTAGGACGTGCAACCCACGTACTCACGTGGGCCATTGTGCTCGCCAAACCTCGGCCACTCTGCTGTACTCGTACCGCAATGCACATCAAGCAAGCAGTGTCGGGCGAGGCATGCAGTAAGCTGCTTCGCGTGCCGCCATGCGTGGAACCGGTCAACATGTACCTCGAAACAGTTCTCATTGCGACCAGGTTGTGTGAGATGAAGCTTGTCACTTTACGCGTCTTGTATCCGTAGTTCCTCATAATTGCCATCTGTGGCTGTTGATTCGCCCATCTATCTTGGGCGGAGAACAATGTCTGCTTTCTTTTGTCCCAGATCCAAAACCGCGTCAAACAGCCGGCGACATGTCTGAGTACAATTCCTTAGTTCCGATAAGACGTTGATTCTGCGTCCACATGTGCTTATCAACACGGTAGGTCAGTCCGAAGTATGAGACGAACTCACAGGTTAGGTTTCAATTTCTCAACCCATCACACCTCACTCTTTCGAGCTGGGCAATGGCCACCAGCCACCTTTCCTCCTCTCGAGGCTCAGAGACGCGCAACTGGGTATCGGCTGAGATGAAGCAGAGACATCCTCGGCTGAGGTGCAAGGGTTGGTCGCCAGCACACTGTCGAGACAAGTGAAGAACCGCTCGACGGCACATTGGTTTGGCCGAGATTTGGTCTTGACGACCCATTATCGTGGTTCAGCCATCATTTGCGCCGGAGACGGGAAATTCACTCGCAGGCTAGTGTGCTCGTCATCAATTGTCGTCTCTCACGCCACTCTTCCGTCTCTTCTCCACGCAGTGCTGCTCGACTAAAGCACTGCGTAAACAAGTCTCATACGTACTTGGAGCAAGCGGCAAGTTAAAAATGTCCGATATGCTGTGCTTCCACTTGTCGAGCTGCTTTCCTTTTTGAGGGCGCGTACCGAAGTTTGCCTCTGCTTCCGAATACTCGTGGCGCCATTTCCGCCATCTCGGACCCGTGGTGTTCGGATGGATCAACAATTCGTACCCGCAAAGTAACTGCTCCGAAGTTGTAGGGTGTGCATTGTGTCGTGGCCCAAGTGCTTCCAAGCATGGGCCGCTAGGCAACCCGGAGCACAGGGGCCATCCTGACGCAATCACCATGACTGGGAGCCACGCAAGGCAATTTTGGCAGTTTCTCAGACGGAGGGCACGAGGCGTCGTTTGTTTCTGTCCATCATGTTGCGTTGCCCAAGTTTGTACATGCAAACGGGTGGCCAGTGGTCCGAGAAGCCGCACGGACGAGCTTCTCAAAGTCTGCGTCGTGTCGTTCACATCCCATTGGGTGACAACAAAACAAACGGTTTCGAGGTCATGGATTTGGATTGATTCAACTGGTAAGCCTGCCTTCGGCGGTCAGTGTCCTGTCGAGTCAGATGTGCATGCCAAAGGAGATTCAGTGTCGAGTATGGCGACGACGAATGGTCCTTTCGTCTTTCAGAGGGTACTCATCCGCAGCATCGTGGTTTCCCGTGTTGTTGTTCGAGCTCGTGGCTTGTGAAGGTCCACTTGCCTACCGACCTACCTACTATCATGTACCTACCTACTTACCTGAGATAAGGCAGGAGAAGAGTACAGGATAAGTTACATGGTTAGATACCTGGGTAGGTCCTTACCTAATCGAGGAATGGTAGGTTAGGTGAGTTGAGGCAGTGTCGAAGCACCGACGGGAGGGTCGGAAGGTCTCGCCGTATCACAGATTCCATATGGAGCAAGTGCTCCTGCCTCATAAGGTATTCTGCAAGCGCCCCTAGGTACGGCACTTGTACCTGTTCATCAAGGACCACACGTCTGCTTCGCTCGCTCAATCTTGCTTGGCGACCTTGGGGTTGCCCGACTGGTAGGTTAAATCGGCATATAAGATACCTTGCCTTAAGGCATGGATAGCTTACCAGGTATCTACATCGGGTAAGAAGGTAGCTCAGGCGAATTTCTTTACCTTGTATATTGAGATCCCTACCTCATTGCATACTGTATAAGGAGCAGGTGGGGATACCTCGTACCTTTGGACGAAAGTGCCTCCATGTCGTTGATGTTGCACCGCTTAACGGCTACCTGTCTTCTTCACAAAGTACCTGCTGCATGCTGCTCGATGTGCTGAGGCTACGATATGTCGCTTTCTTTTGCTTTCATTCAACAAGGGAAGAGCACTGCGCAAAGGGCACCTCAAGGTACCTAGGAACTTGTGCATTGTACGCGCCTGTCGTTGATGTAAGGTAGGTAGGTAGGTAGGTAGGATGGGCAGTGTAGAGTAAACCTACGTACTATAGTAGGTAGGTGCCTAAGGTACCGTGACTGGGATCCACCCAGTTTCCGGTGCCGTCTTCCACCGCTCTGGTAAGGCAAGACCTGGACGGGAGCTTGGAACCTTCCCAGCTCCGACTCCTGCCCTGGCCCTGGCCCTGGCCCTGGCTCTGGCTCTGGACCTTCCTTCGGTTGTGCTGTGCCGCCCCCCTCCACGCCCCTTGCTAGGTCCCTGGCTTAGGTCCCTAGCTTCTCTCGCTTCCGTGTCCCGTGTCCAACGCCACGCCACTACATACTACCTAGGTTACCTTAAGGTTAGGTAGGAGGTATCTTAGGTACCTGGGCACCTGCCTCCCTTGCCTACCTACCTAGGTACCTACCTTGAAGCCGTTGCACCCGGACACAGCTCCGAAGCAACAGCATCTTACTCAAACACTGCCAACCACTCTCGACCTAGCCCGGTATCCAAGGTGACTCGTCTTTCCATCTTGTCCCGCTCCTGGCTATCTATACTAGAACCCGCTAGCGAGCAACTATGACCTGATCGTGGCCGTCTTTTGCGCAAGCTGTCTAAATGCGTCCACGGCGTCGTCTTCTTCCCGATTTCTAGAAGATCACGTCTCGAAACACAGAGCCACCGTCGTCCCAGGAACTGCAGTCTCATGTACCCGTGCGGCCTGCGACCTGCAAACACACGCTCTTCAGGTTCCAGCACAAGCGCAACCACGACAACGAAACCAGTATCATCGCCATCCCCATCTTGCCTTCTCATGGGCCTTGACACCGGTAGCCTACCGCAACGGCCGCGAAAACGGCTGCGACTCCAGAAGCAGCGTCAGCGTCAGCTTGCATTACGACGCACTCCTGCCGCGCTTCTGTCTCTCTTCTGCTGCTAATGAGCTGCATCCGACCACACCGAGCCTTCTCCATGGCCGCTAGTACAGCACACCTGTCCTGAGGATACTATGTCTCCGCCCATGGGCAGACCCGTCGTCCTGTCTTTGAGGCGTCTGTCAAGAGCCACACTTACGTCAAGAGTGCCTGGCTACACTACACTTCTTCCCGCATACACGATATCGAAACCCTAGTCTCTCTCTCTCTCTCTCTCTCGGACCTCCGTTGGGAACTTGGGTTGCCTACTGCACCTACTGTTGAAAACAGCTCACCTGCTGCCATTGGACTTGCCAAGGACATGGCACATCGATTGTGGACGAAGTAACTAGCCTCTCGATGCACCACAGCCCATGCTTTCCATGGCTGTTCTCCAGTACACACTTTCGTACCCTCTCTGAGTCACCGCATGTTGCGCTTGCCATAATATCGACCGTCACCTTCTTCTCTGGAGAAGAACGCGTCATTGGCAGAATCTCTCACTACCCGGCTGGGTCTGTGTTCTCTACCCTGGTTCAGATCACCTGTCTGCCGCGAAACTGGGGAAGTCGAGGAAGGCATTCGGCGACTGTCCTGAGACATTCAAGCGGCCATATGTTCGGATCCCAACGACCACTCTACAAGCTTGTCATGCACATACGGTGCCACGACACAACAGCCGCAGCCATGCAAAACCTGACAGTAATATCCACGATAACGGCCGGGCGATCGCGTCGATCCTCAAGCCTAGCTGCTGTTGCCATGCTACGTACCGCCCACCGCACCGCCATGGCAAAAGACTGCAATTTCGAATTACCATCCCCACGGATATCAGACAACCCTCTTTCCCGGGCGAACCCCTGTCATCTACTAAGCCAGCCAAGCCCACAACCCAGATCATCATCAAGTGGCTCCGGACTCGGGGTTTGTAGTTGACAGGGGGGTCCCGAAAGTCAACAGGGGGGTCCCGATCCAAATTTCAGCAGGGGGGTCTACTGATTTTTAGGCACAGGAATAATACCTAACACTATATCTAAGTAAAATATAACCAGTATTAGAACTTAGTATATACTAAGTCAGGATCTATTTTACTAATATCTCATATAACTTAATATTTAACACTCAAAAATATTTTATATATAAATAAAAATATTCTCCTGATACTATATATATATATATATATAATATATCTTTTATCTATATAGTATCCTACTTTAATTACTACAGAATTATACTATAATTTTAACTATCTACTATTTTATTTCTAATTTAAAATAGATTTTTCTTCTATTCTTATTAATCTTACCTCCCTCTTTATTACTTTCTAGTATAATTGCTTTTTTAAATTTAACTTAAATATCTTTAATAATTCTAACTTTAATTTTAATTCTAATACTACTAAATTCTTCTCTTTTTTTATCTAAATTATCTAAATAATCTATTTAGAGAGATCTTTAGTTTAACCTAATTTAGTAATTAGTTTAGCTTATATATAAATAGTTTAATATTCTATATTATCTTTATAACTACTTAATATTAGTTAAATATAAAATTAGGTAAGAAGATAAAAATACCTACTATATAAACTTATTAAAAGTAAATTAGAATTTAGTCTCTTTATAATATATACTAAATAGAAAGAAGATCTTATTTATATTTAGAATATTCTTATTTCTAATAGAAGTTAGTATAAAATTATAATATTATCTTTTTAGGATTATATCTCTCTATTAGTATATTTTACTACTAAGAGAGATAATATTCTATATTATATTCTATATAGTATTCAGAATCCTAATCTTAATAATACTAAAATTAAGAAACTTATTTTTAATATAATATAAATAATTTAGTTCTTAATATATAATATATTTAAATTTCAGAAGAAATAGTATATATTCTTAGAATATATTATATATATATTTAGTCTATAGAGGGAAGATATTTATTCTATTATAAGCTAAATAAGAATTTAAACTAAATATAATATTAAACTTACTAATAACATAATATTTAATATTATAAATTTATATATCTTTCAGTTATAACTCTAAATATACTATAAGATAAAAATAACTTTAAAGTTATAATATAAGAATTTAAGAGGATTACTAAATTATAAGAAATATCTAAATCTATTATAAAGAAACTAATTCAGTATACCTAAAAATAAACTAATCTTTAGTATATATAATAGTAATATTATAGTAATATTAAATATATATATAGCTACTTTATAATATTTACCTCTAAATAGAACTATCTCTCTAGAAATTTATATTTCTATAGAGAAAGAAACTTCTAAATATATTAAACTTAATTAATTAGAATTTTCTAAAAAAATAAAATAAACTTAGTATATATATAATATATTTTACCTTCTAACTATATATAGATATAATATATTAGCTACCTGAAACTAAACTCTTTTAAACTATAATATTATATATATATTATTCTTATTAGCTAAACTTAAGTTAATATTAAATACTTAAGAAAACTAGTTAAATTAAATACTTTATAGTAAGAAATATTTTATTATCTATATATTAAATATAGTAAAATAATAAAGTAAATATATAGTAAGTATAGCTTCAGTGTATATTTAGTTTATACTAAATCTATTTTAGATTTTACTTACTTCTAAGGAATAAGTAAGATTAAAATATATCTCTATAAGATTAAGCTTAACTTTTATATACTTCTTAATCTAGCTAAATTCTCTTTTATCTTCCTTTTACTTTAAAGTTTATATTTATATATCCAACTATCTTCTATATAATTACTAATAAAGTTTATATAATAATTTATCTTTAGTCTAACTAATAAACTAGATATTACTTATATCTCTATATATATAAAACTAATTCTCTATATATACTAACTATATACTAAATATAGATTTAGGTAAACTTCTCCTTTATCCTAATATATACTAATTATACTAATAGTTTAGAATAGACTCCCTCTAAGCTATTTATAATTCTCTATATAATAAAGATAAAATAGCTATATTATTTTAATATATATATCTACTTCAGTATCCTACTAAATATATATTTATAGATATATAATCTATATAAATAATATCCTAATAGTATATATACTAAATATATATAAAAGTGGGGTAGAAGTTTACTTTAAATTAAATTAAACTTAAGAATAATTAATAAATTTAAGAGGTTTAAATTAAGTTTAATAGAAACTTCTATATTATTTATATTACTAAAATAAATACTGAAATATTTATATAAATATAATATTTAGAGATAGATATATTATTTAAAATAGTAAAAAAGAATATTAATATATTTAAGATCTGTAGCTACTTAAAATATTCTCAGTATAAATATAATATATACTTAGTATATATAGAGTCTATATTAATAATATATAAATCTTAAATTCTATATCTATATTTAGATAAATATAAACTTAAAAGTAAAATATACTCTATTTTTTAAATATATTTTTACTTAGCTTATAAATATCTTTTTAACTTTAATAAGATAAACTTATATATATCTATCTATAGAGAATATTATATATATAGTAATTACTAATATAAATATAAAATAAATAAAAAGTAAATTCTATCTTAAATTTATCTTAATATATATAAAACTAATACTAACTTTAGACTTTAGAGATTATCTATATAAATAGAATCTATCTTAAGAGTGAAATAAATACTTTTAATATTTTTTAATTTTTTATAAAATATATATCTTATATAATTAGTAGAAGAAATTTCTAGACTATCTAGTAATATTTAGACTATATTTCCTCTAGAAGGTAACTTTAAGTAATAACTATCTTATGTAAATATAAAGTATATATAAATTCTAGTCTGAAACTAAATTATAGTTTAGAAATAAGAAGAAAAGCTAAATTATAATAGTAATAGTAAAATCTTAAAGTAAAATCTAGCTTCAGTAGTAGATTTTTATAAGGAAGAATATTAATATTACTAAATTAAGTTATATAAAAGATAATTTTGCAGCTAGCTAAATATAGTTACTCCTTATTATAATTTTTAAGTAGGGATATATTTAGTATATATATAATCTAAACTAACTTCTTCCTAAAACTAAATAGATAATCTTTATTAATATTACTTAATATTCTAACCTAATTAACTTTACTTAGAATAAATACTAATAGTATAGTATATTATAATCTAAATAACTTAAGTATAGCTTATATATAACTTAGAAATTGTGAGAATAGCTACAGCATCTATTCTGCCGTGTGGCCGTTCTGGCTTATGTAAGGCCCAACCAGCCTATTTATACGCATTCGAGCGTTCCATTCTAGGTTAAATAGATTATACCTTTCAACAACCTACATTCAGACTATATACTATACTATTTATTTATCACAGTTATAAGTCCAGCTTTATTCAATTATCCTCTGAACTCCTATTAATTATTTTAGCATAAAGAAACGAATACTTTTTCAGATCTATCATAACTATTCTAATATAGTATTTTCAACTATTAGTAACCTTAATACTAAGATTAAGCTATCTAATAGTACTAATTTCAACTAGTAGTATATTACTCTTCAATTTCATATAACTAACTAAGATATTTAGAAGTATCTCAATCCAGATATTATACTAACTATCAATATTATAAAACCACTTAATCCACTAAGTTTTAATATTTAGCTAGCTATAGAAAATACTACTTAAGAAACTAAAAATTTAGATCTATATATAGTTGAAACTATAGGTATTTTTAACCGCTACTCTATAGATCTTAAGCTTTAAATAGTTTATAAATCTAACTATAAAGATATTAAATAATACTATAATATAATTTAGATATAAGTGGATATAACTATTAATAACAGTCTTCTTATACTAGCTTAAATAGAGCTTCTTAATAATAATAATATATCTCTTTAAGTATTCCTTAAAATTTTAAAATATTAATATACCCAGAATAAGTTAGTTATATAATAGAGAGTCTAAGTGGAATATAAGAGAATCCTAGAAAAAGCTAATTTAAATATCTCTACTTCAGCTTAGTATAATAAGTAGTATATAATTTATCTTTAAGTAGTTATATTTAATATTCCTAAGATTAAGAGTATACTTACAGTTAAAGAGTAGTTTTAAGCGCTCAGTTACTATATTATATCCAGTTAGGCTCCTAGATATTACTAGAAAGTAATTAAGAACAAAATTCTCAACCTACTAATTATCAGTCTAGCCTAATATAGAGAGATTTTCACCTCCCTAATATATATTAATAAAAATTCAGCTAAAAACTAAGCTAAAATACCGCTTATATTAGCTACTCTCACAGGGAGATTAGATAATATAACTTAATTGAAACTAAAATATCTATATAACTAGAGATAATATCTATATCCACCTGAGGATTATAAATATATTAAGTATACTATTACTAATACTTACAGTCAATTTCCTAATATTTATATATTATTCACTACTTAAAATATAGTAATTAATAAAATTAATAACCTTAAACTATATAGACTCTACTAGAAGCTAATCAAAAAGGAATAACTTAATAATAAAAATTATATAGTTAAAGCTAAAAAGCTATCTTTAGATAATTCTAAAGCTAAAGTAACTCCTTCAGATAGTAAATCTAATAGAAGTAGTTAGTACCCCTCAAACTTAATATATATTAATATTAATCCCTCTCTTCTCAAATAATTAAATATAGATATACCTCTAGATATTTTTTCCACTACTTAAAAACCTTACTTACTTTTAGTAAATATAATTTTTAATAATTATAAAATAGTTTATATTATTAATTCTATAATATTATTTAAAAAGGGATCTTTTAAGTTAAGTTAGAAGATAGATATAGTTTAATATAATTTAGCTAACTTTCTAATTATTAAATAAGGTAAGTATATAATTCAGAATATTCTTAACAGTCTAAAGGGGAAGAATATACTTAATTTAACGTTAGATAATATTATCTATATTAAAGATCTTTATATTAATATTATTTTAGAAGCTTTATTCCTTAAAAAGACTAAAATCTAGTATATAAAATTTAACTATATACTTAAATATAAACTACTTAACTACTCTATTATAATAAGATAGTTACTTAGAAAATATAATCTTATCTTTCTTAAATATAAACTACTTTCTAACTACTTAATAATCTATTTAAATATTTCTAGTATAGTCTTAAAGTTACCTTATATTCTATTATTATAATTTTAACCCTTAGTATCTCTACTAGATAATAAGTCTAATAACATTCTAACTTAGTATTTTTATATAGACTACTTTAGCTTTAATATTCTTAAATGTCTAATACTTAACATTTAGGGGGTGAAGATTATAAGCCTAAGGTAATTAGACTATTTACACTATATAGAAGCTTATTCTCAATAAGTTATTTCTAGATAACTATCTAAATTATATTTAGTTTGCCCATTTTACAGAATCTCCTGGAACTTATTTAACTTTCCTAAGGTATATATAGATAATTTATAAACACTTATTATTAAGGATAAATTCTCAGGCTTACTCTTTATATTTACTCTTATAGATAAAACTTATAACTTAGTTTATTAAGTAATTATAACGTTCGAAAAATAAGTTAAACGCTAGAGAGGTTTCTTAATTTATAAGATTCACCAGGATATTAAGTAAGCTATAATAGTAATTAATAGTAAAATAGATTATTAAATCTAGATAAAAAAGTAAAGTATTAATCTTAAGCTATCTCCCTTATATATAAAAAAACTAATTAGAGTAAATAAGTATATAGAAAAAGAACTAATAACTTAAGAAATTAAAATATAAGAAGCTACAGAACTACTATCTAAACTATAGGTAGAAGTAATTTAAGTAGCAGTAGTATTATATAATATATCTTTAAATATTTAAAATAACTAGAAGTTACTATATAAAGTTAAAGAAGCTTAATTCAGATAGTATTTTTATTAGTAGGTTCCAAAATATACTCTAAGTTTATATTAAAACTTACATCCCTATTAGGGATAGATCTATACTTATAGATATTAAGTATACCTACTTAAGAAACACTATAAATAAGGTATTTTGAAAAGGTTATTTAAGGTTAAACTAAGGGGATATATTAGATACCTAGTAGGATATATTCTAAATACTTATAATCTCTATAGGATCTAGATTCTCTATCTTTATAAAATTATTATTACTCAGAATATTATATTTAATAAGAAGAGATTTTACTTAAAATATAACTTATATAAAGTATTTACTAAAGAAATTATAAAACTTCTAGTTAAGCTGATTATTAAGGAGGAAGAAGATCCTATTCTTAAGATATTTAGAGAGTTTAAACTAGAGAGAATACTTACTGAAAGATCCTCTCTTCCACTAGTAGCTTCTATAATACTAAAAGTAGCTTAAGATATTAGGTTAAATTCTAACTTAATCTTAAAAACTAATAAGAGAGGTTTAATAATATCTAAACTAATTTTTAAACTAATAGGATTAATATAGATACCTAAAAATCAGGATTTAGAAAATATATTAATAGCTAGAAAACTAGATAGTATACTTAAAGTATAAAATCTAGCTAGCTAAGAGGGTAAACCTATTTCAAACTAAGAAGCTAGAGGTGATTATATTAGGATCCCAGTTTAGCTAACTTAAGGTAGACTAAAGTGTAGCTCTTAACCTCAGAATCTTAAAATTTCGACAGCCTAGAAATCAGACTAATAATATAGAAGTAGATAATAACAGCAACTTAAGTTTAAAATTAATATTAATAACTATATAACGCTCTTAAAAGAATATAATAGCAGTATTTTATACCTTATAGAGTATAAATAGGATAGTTTCACTAGTATTTATCTGTCTAATTAGTAACAGGAGCTTAATAGTAATAGTTTCAGTCTTTTAATAGTTTTCCTTATTATTTAAAATATAACTCTAAAAAAGAAGGATCTAGCTACACAGATTCGAATATATCTTAACTAACTAGTAGTACCTCCTAAAATCTAGAAAGATATTAGTAACTTATTAGAATCCCTCTAAATATCCTTTATTAAAATAGTAAGAGCTAAAATTATAAAGTTAAAAGAAAAAAGTATCTAGTGAGAAATAGATCACTAAGACGTAAAATTAAAATTCCTACTTTTAAAATAAGTTTTTACCTATAAGATAGATACTGACAGTTTCCTAAAATAATATAAGGTAAGAATTTACATATATAAAGATATATAATTAGTTAATCCACTATAAACTATATATATAGTAATACTAACCGCTCGAACCTTTTAAGTAGCTATAATAATCATAATATAATTTAACCTTAAAGTCTTTCAGTTTAATATTATTAATATGTTTCTCAATACTGTAAAGAATCTAAATAGCTTTCTAATAATAGTTAAACTACCTAATAAATTTAAAATTACAAAGAGGTATATAGAGTTTAAATAAGCTCTTTATAGGCTTTAAGATACACTCCTCCTGTAGTATAAAGCTTTCTATATTATACTAAAGTCTCTAAATCTTATTCCTTACTTAGAGGAATCTTATCTGTTTAAAAACTAGAGTTTAACTATTTATATTCTCTTCTATATAGATAATATTCTTCTCTTATATTATAAGGTAGCTAAAAAAGAGGTATTCGATATTATTACCAGTATAAAGTGAGTGTATAAGCTAAAGAAATAAAGTTTAGTAGAGTATTTTCTGGGAGTTTAAGTAGTTAGAAATCGAAAATATTAAAAGATTTACTTAGTTTATAATATATATATTACTAAAATCGCTAAATATTTTAATCTTAAATATAGACTAATACTAATAACACTACTTCTAATAGTATCTTTTATTATAAATTCTAATTAAGTAATACTAAAAGAAATTTATATATATCAGACTAAAGTTAGTTTAATTCTCTATATATTGATTATAGTATGACCAGACGTTTTATATACTTACTCTCTCCTGTTGAGATATCTTATAAATCCTTCTCAAATATACTAAGATATTATAGACTATATAATTTAGTATCTCTATAGGATAAAATTCCTAGTATTTCAGTTTGGAAGCTTAGGGGGTGTAGATAAGATACTTCAGATACTCTTAATTACTAGAAATGCTTCCTTTATAAATAATAAAGATACTTAAAGATTAAGTTACAGCTATATTATTACTCTATTTGGAGGACTAATCTAATAGAAAGCTACTTAATAAAATACTATTATAATATTAACTACTAAAGTAGAACTTTTCAGTCTTAAATATACTTTAAAAGAGGCTATAGTTCTAAAGAGACTATTTTAAGATATAGAGTTAGATCTTAGAGATATTTAGAGAGTCTATTATAATAACTACTAAACTATCAGACTAATAGTTTCAAATAGTAAGTATCTATCTACTAAATTTCAATATATAGATATTTAATAAATATAGCTACGTTAAAAATACTTAAAAGGGAGTTTTAAAGTTATCTATATACCTACAGACATAATATTAATAGATAGACTTACGAAAAACTTAACTTAAGTAAAATTTAAATAATTTAGAGTATTTCTTAATCTAACGGATTTTTAATTAATACTATCAGGACCACTTAAGCTAAACTACCTAGTCCCCTAAAAACTAGAACTTAAATAATAATAAATAAAATTCTAATTCTCAGAGGAAAATCTTAGTAATATTAATATAGAGCGTAAGTAAATAGTAGAATTTATCCACTCTCTCGCAGGAAATAAAAGTCTCTAGTTAAGTTTATATTTAACTTAAGAGAGACTATTTAAACTTATTACCCTAGGATAAAGCCTAAATTACAGTAACTAGTATATAGAAATCAGACTAAAGAGGGAAGTATCTAACGGAGCTAAAAGTTAAACTACTAAGATAACCTCCAAAATTACTAATAACTAACTGAGAGATAGGATTCCAGCTAAAAAGCAACTTAGTTATACTTACAGTTAGGCTAGAGATCTAGTTAACTGTAGGTAGTTAAATAGGTAGTAAGAATAATAATATTTCAGTAATAATATTCTTTAGAGTAACTAGTATCTAAATAATAGAATTAGAAATATTTCTATTCTTAATAAAAGCTAATTTAAATTCTTTCTATTAGTTTGAATATAACTTAAGTTAGATTATAATTTTTATATTACTAACTTACTTGTTTTTCGTCTGTAAGAGTTAGTTTTAAGTTAGTAATTCATAATAAGTTACTTACAGAATTATTATTAAATATCTTAATAGTTTTAATATAATATTTAAATATATTATAAGTTTTTTAGGATATAGAGATATAAACTTTTTGGAACCTATTCACACACTAGAAATAATATTCAGTAGGTATATTACTATTTTTAACTTTAATTAAGTAGAGATAGAGATTATAGTTAAGAATAAAACTTAAAATATAAATAGTATAGAGAATAGTTTAGAGAGGCTAAGCCTCTCTAATTATCTTATTTTTAACTAAGTGACTTTTGTATTCCTCTGAAGTTTTAACTTTTAACTTACCCCTCTTAATAGGTGTAAACTTCTTAGAACTAGCAAACTTATTAAGGTTAGCTAATTAATACTATATATTCTTAAGCTAGCACTTTAGATTCTTAATCTCGGAAGATACTTCTTAATCCTTAATCTAAGCGGACTTTCTCATAAATACTAATATATTCTTATAATATTTCTTTAGGCGTTTAATAACCTCTTTAACTTTATCTTCTTCCTCTTCTTTAGGTTATTTAATCTTATTATTATCCTCTTTAATAAGTTTAGACTTCTTATTCTTATCTTCGACTGATAGATTACCTATAAGATTATCTTCCTTATTATTAATAGGAGGGGTAATAATCTATACTTTCTTAGAATAACTATAATAATATTTAGTAATAGTAGGAATAGCTAACTTCTTAATAGAGGTAGCTAACTTCTAAATAATAGTATCCTTAATATTACTAAATTTAGATATATTAAGTAACTTAAGTATAGAGAGACCAGGTGAAGATTCTCAGAGATTAGGAAACTCAGTAAAATATACTTTAATAAAAGTTTTCAGTTAGGAAACCTTAATTTTGCACTACTGCTTAATAATAAAATACGCTTTAAAGGGATATAAATACTCTATATTACTAACCTACTTTTAAATCATACGAATAGACTAAATCCTAACGAAATTTACAAGTTTGATAATAGAATTTACTATTATATCTATAAGAAATAAACAGTTAGCATTAGTAAAATAAATAAATAAACTAAGTAGTTACTAAATATAATATACTTCCTCGAGAGAATAAAGAATTAGTTCTCAAATTCCAGATATATTATTAAGAGTGAGGAAATAATAAAAACGATGAAAAATACTTATTATAAGGTTAAGTTCTATTTATTAAAAAGATATAAGGTTAGTATTAAAGAGTGTCTCTTTTGATAAAGGAATTTACTAAGTGAGAATAGGAATAGGCTAATTAAAAACTATAGTATCCAGAATAAGGCGTAATAAAATCACACTATTAACCTCAGTGACAGTATCGTAAATTACTTCAGCCTAAATTAAGTATTAGTAACAGTTAAAATAATTTATATAAAATAATATATAAAATCTATAGTAGTAATACTTACAGCTAATAAATATAATAATAATTAAGATTATTAGTTAAGAAGATAAGAAAGCTTAGTAAGTGTAAATAAAGCTGAAGTTTATAATACTTATATAACTAAAATCACATAATCTCAGAAGGAACTAATAGATCGCTCCTACTAAATATTAACAACGACTATATTAAAGAAAAATATCATAATAAGTTAGTTGAAAAATATTATTTCTTTTGTTTTAATATTTAAAGAATAACTTTCGATATCTATTTACAGTATTTTATTTATTATAAACATACTATTTAGAGCTTAAAATATAAGATTTCATCCAGCAGTTATTCTACTGGGGGAGTGTGTGAGAATAGCTACAGTATCTATTCTGCCGTGTGGCCGTTCTGGCTTATATAAGGCCCAACCAGCCTATTTATATGTATTCGAGCGTTCCATTCTAGGTTAAATAGATTATACCTTTCAACAACCTATATTCAGACTGTATACTATACTATTTGTTTATTATAGAAATAGTATTAGAAATATATAGATTACTATAAGAAGAATCTAGTAATTCCTTTTTACCTATTTAATCCTCTAGATATATTTTCACTAACTAGATAAAACTTTAATCCTATTAAAATACTAGACTTTCCTAGTTACAGTTTAGATTTAGTATATATTAGCTACAGACTAAATTTAGTTATATTATCTTCTCTACTAGAACTTTATATAAAAAAGTATAGTATTAGCTAGATTAACCTCCTTTAAGAAGCTAGAGTAGAAATTAAGAAATTAAAGTAAAAAACCTAGAAATTAAAACTAAAGTTACAGAAGTAGGAGTTATAGAAGAAGATTATATAATTAGAGAAATAAATAGATAGAAGTAGTGAAGATATAATATTTCAGTAGAGTATATACTAGGTTTATTTAGATATAAATAGATATATAGTATATATATAGTACTTAGATATAAACATATATATAGTATATATATAGTATTTAGATAAGAAGTAAGTAAATTCCATTTTCTAAGGAGAAATAACCTTCAGTATATATAATATATATATAAAGTCTTACTTATATCTCTCAGTTTATTAAATTATAATGTTTATAATATAAACTCTATATATACTAAGCCTATCCTACATATACTCAGATTCCAGATTTATCCTTAAGCTTTAATATCCTACTTTAATTAAGTATATACTATATTAGAGAGATTCTAGCGATTATATATATATTAAACTTAAGTATTCTAAATATCCTAGTTATTATTATTAGAGATCTTCTAACCCTCTAGATACTTAGCTGTAGTTATATATATAGTTAGTATATATAAATATAATATATTATATATATAAAATTACTTACTATTAATCTACCTAGATTAGTAGATTCCTTTCTAAGGGATTCCCTTAGGATCCTAGTAACCTAATATCTATTTAGTATATATAATTAATATATATTATATATATAGAATCTATATTTAGCTTCAGTAGGAGCAGTAATAGTAATAGTAAAATTACTATTAATATAACTATAATTAGTATTAGAGGAGTTAGAAGTCTCCACCTGAGGGTATATAATAGTAGGATTATACTGAAGGATAGTATTAACTATATATATATAGAAACTAGGTTAAACTTACTTTATATTTACTAGAGATAATAATATCTCTCTTAATAATAGCTTCCTCCTATAAGATTATTAGTTATTACTATAACTTCTATAGTTACTATATATATATATATATATAATCTAGCCTAACTATATATCTAAGTTTAATATAAATAATATTATAGCTAAATTAATATTAAGTCTAATTAGAGGAAACTTTAAAGTTTCTAGATACTTATCTTAAACTCTCTATTACTTTTAGATAATATAAGTTAATTATACTAACTTAAGTATTTAAGGATGATAGAGAGGATATTAATAGGAGTCTGGAAACTATTTGAAATCTCCTTACTCTTCAGTAGCTCTATTTAGTATATACTACAGACTATATAAAATATCAATTAGATCCCAGTAAATAGTAAGTAAATAGTAAGTAGATAATAAATTAAGTATATAATATCCCCCAGTAGTATATATATATAATATTTATATAATAGAAGTAAATATTATAAATAGCAGTAAACTGAAGGTTATTATAATTACTATAATATTAATAATATATATATATAATATATTTAAAGTATATATATAATTACCTCTAGCTTATTATAAATATAACTAATTATAAGGATATTAGGATTAGTTAACTAGAGTCTATAACTAATATATTATTAATATATATACTAGTGAAATATATAAGAAATTAAATATATATATAAACTTATAGATAAAGTTAGTATTATACTACTCCTTATTCTAAATATAAAACTTTATTATACTGAGTATCTATTAAGTATATATCTAAACTATATAAAAGAAATTTAATTCTTACTTATAATTAGTTAGAATTTCCTTAGTAGTAGTATTTAATTAAGAGAGTATAATAACTTGAAAAACTTAATATATATAAAATATATATAGTAAGTATATAACTCACTAATATTAAAATATTACTAGTAGATATAATATTAAAATTATAGAGTCTTAATATAGAGAATATATAGAATAGATATATACTCTATATAATTTTAGCTTACAGCTAAATTACTTTTATAAATTATATTATTAATAGTAGTTAAGTTACTACTATTTATAATAATAAGATAACTATATAAAGTTAGTATATACTAATTTAATATACTATAGAGGTAGTATATATATTAAGATATTAATAAATAATAAAATAATATCTAAATTAGAAGTAGCTAGTATCTTATAAGTATATATATAGCTTATATAGTATTAAAGAGACTATATAGTTATTAATAGTATTAATAATCTGAGAGGAAGGGATAGTTAGATTATTTACTAAATAAAGTTAGTATACTATATATACTAAAGATAAATATAACTTACCCTCACTCTCAGAATTAGATATTGTGAGAATAGCTACAGTATCTATTCTGCTGTATAGCCATTCTAGCTTATATAAGGCCCAACCAGCCTATTTATACGCATTCGAGCGTTCTATTCTAGGTTAAATAGATCATACCTTTTAACAACCTACATTCAGACTATATACTATATTATTTGTTTATTAGAGTTATAAGTCCAGATTTATTTAATTATCCCCTGAACTCCTATTAATTATTTTAGTATAAAGAAATAAATACTTTTTCAGATCTATTATAACTATTCTAATATAATATTTTCAACTGCTAGTAGTTTTAACACTAAGATTAAGCTATCTAATAATACTAATTTTAACCAATAGTATATTATTTTTCAATTTTATATAACTAGCTGAGATATTTAGAAGTATCTTAATCTAGATATTATACTAACTATCAATATTATAAAACTACTTAATCTACTAAGTTTTGACGCTTAACTATCTATAGAAAATACTACTTAAGAAACTAAAAATTTATATTTATATATAGTTAAGACTATAAATATTTTTAACTACTATTCTGCAGATCTCAAGCTTTAAGCAGTTTACAAATCTAACTGCAAAAATATTAAGAAATATTATAACGTAATTCAGATATAAGTGGATATAACTATTAATAATAGTTTTCTTATACTAGCTTAAATAAAGTTTCTTAATAATAATAATATATCTCTTTAAGTATTCTTTAAAGTTTTAAAATATTAATATACTTAGAATAAGTTAGTTATATAATAGAAAGTCTAAATAGAATATAAGAGAATCCTAGAAAAGGTTAATTTAAATATCTCTATTTCAGCTTAATATAATAAGTAATATATAATTTACTTTTAAGTAGTTATATTTAATATCCTTAAGATTAAGAGTATACTTATAGTTAAAAAGTAGTTTTAAATACTTAGCTACTATATTATATTTAGTTAGGTTTCTAAATATTACTAGAAAGTAATTAAGAATAAAATTCTTAATCTACTAATTATTAATTTAATCTAATATAGAGAGATTTTCACCTTCCTAATATATATTAATTAATATTAAACTAAAAGCTAAACTAAAATACTACTTATATTAGCTACTCTTATAGAGAGATTAGATAATATAACTTAATTAAAACTAAAATATCTATATAACTAGAGATAGTATCTATATCTACCTGAGAATTATAAATATATTAAATATACTATTACTAACGCTTATAGTTAATTTCCTAATATTTATATATTACTTATCACTCGAAACATAGTAATTAACAGAATTAACAACTCTAAACTATATAGACTCTACTAGAAGCTAGTTAAAAAGAAATAACTTAATAATAAGAATTATATAGCTAAAACTAAAAAGCTATCTTCAGATAATTCTAAAGTTAAAGTAACTCCCTTAAGTAGTAAATCTAGTAGAAACAGTTAGTATTCCTTAAACTTAATATATATTAATATTAATTCCTCTCTTCTTAAATAGTTAAAGACTAATATACCTCTAGATATTTTTTCTACTACTTAAGAACTTTACTTATTTTCAGTAAGTATAGTTTTTAATAGTTATAAAGTAGTTTATATTACTAATTCTATAATACTGTTTAAAGAGGAATCTTTTAAGTTAAGTTAGAAGATAAATATAGTTTAGTATAACTTAGCTAACTTTCTAATTATCAGATAAAATAAGTATATAATTTAGAATATTCTTAATAGTCTAAAGGGGAAGAATATACTTAATTTAATATTAGATAATATTATCTATAT